>VIAB01041359.1:0-15520 GCA_009801035.1 Oophaga pumilio
AGGAGATCCCTCAGGAGACCATCCGCCGCGCTCATCAGGAGCATCCCCAGATGTTGTAGGGAGGTCATACAGCATACCTCCCTACTTTTGAAGACAGGAGAGAGGGATAAAGGCTGCTGCGCACCGTGGCAAATTTTAGGCCACGCACCGACCACACCCATTTCACAACTAATCACACCCATATCCATGCCCCAACTGTACCCATTTAGCACTGCTGATCACACTGACTGGTACTGAGGGCACAATGGCTGGCATTATGGGCACAGTGGCTGGTACTGAGGAAAAGAAAGAAAGAGCAGCGAGAGAGAAGAAAAGAGAGAAAGAAAGAACAGAGAGAAAAAAGAACAGAGTGAGAAAGAACAGAGAGAGAAAGAAAGAACAGAGAGCAAGAAAGACTAGAGAGAGAAAGAAAGACGAGAGAGCGAAAGAAAGAATAGAGAGAGAGATAGAGAAAGAAAGAATAGAAAGAAAGAATAGAGAGAAAGAAAACAGAGAGAAAGAAAGAACAGAGAGAGAAAGAGGGGAAAGAACAGAGAGAGAGAAAGAAAGAACAGAGAGAGAGAAAGAAAGAACACAGAGAGAAAGAAAGAACAGAGAGAGAGAAAAAGAATAACAAAAGAAACAATAGAGAGAGAAAGAAACAATAGAAAGAAAGAAGAGAGAGAAAGAATATAGAGAGAAAGAAAGAATAGAGAGAGAAAGAATAGAGAGAAAGAGAATAGAGAAAGAGAATAGATAGAGAAAGAAAGAATAGAGGGAGAAAGAGGGGAAAGAAAGAACAGAGGGAGAGATAAAGAAAGAGGGGAAAGCACAGAGAGAAAGAAAGAAAGAACAGAGAAGGAGAGAGAAAAAAACAGAGAAAGAAAGGAAGGACAGAAAGAAAGAAAAGAGAAAGAAAATAAAGAACAGAGAGAAAGAAAGAAAAAAAGGGGAATGAAAGAACAGAGTGAGAAAGAAAGGACAGAGAGAGAAAGAACAGAGAAAGAAAGAAACAGAGAGCAAGAAAGAAAGATTAATAAGGGAAAGTAAGAACAGAGAGAAAGAAAGATTCTATAAAGATACTATAGCAGTCCGGCTCCCATTGTAATGTCCACCTGAGCCTCCTGATGCAGGACATATCATGATCCACTCACATGGCTGACATCCCTAATTCCAAGGAGATCCCGCTGTCGGAGGAGTACACAGTGATGGATCTGAAGTATTCCCTGAAGTGCCTCCATGGTTCCATCACAATCTCCTCCTGAAATTACCTAATTTCCGGTCAGCTTTCAACACATCACTTCTGGTAGAACGTCACGTGCGAATGTTAAAGTGCTCCTCGGGGCTCCACCGTGTACTCCTGTGAGCGTAGGAAAAGTAAGCTCCCGGCCGGGACAGCGGGGCAGACTCAAAATCGGGATTGTTGGGAGATATGAATGCTCCCCACCACACACCTTGTACACGCACGGCTCCGAGCAGCTCATACACACATGGTTCCGCACCGTACACCTTGCACACACACGGCTCCACTCAGTACACACATGGCTAAACTCCGTAAACCTCATACACAGATGGCTCTGCTACGCTCCGTACACACATGGCTCAGCTCCGTACACTTCGTACACACAGGTCTCAGTTTTGTACACCTCGTACACACGCGGCTCTGCTCCGTACACACATGGCTCTGTACACTTCATGCACAGAGGGCACCGTTCTGTACACTTTGTACACACACTGCTCCGCTGCACACACCCCATACACATGCGGCTCCGCTCACGGACACGGGACCTCCATATACAGTGATAGACACATGGCCCCCATACACAGTGACGAACAGACACTGGCCCCCATACATAGTGATGGACAGACACGCATACACAGTGATGAACAGACACTGGCCCCCATACAGTGTTGGAAGACACGGGGCCGCCCATACACCGTGATGAACAGACACTGGCCCCCATACTCAGTGATGGACGGACACGGGGCCCCCGTACACAGTGACAAATAAACACTGGCCCCCATACACAGTGATGGACAGACACGGGGCCCCCATACACAGTGATGAACAGACACTGGCCCCAATACACAGTGATGGATGGATACGAGGCCCCCATACAGTGACGAACAGACACTGGCCCCCATACACAGTGATTGACGGATACGCATGCACAGTGATGAACAGACACTGGCCCCCATACAGTGATGAGGCCACGGAGCCTCCTATGCACCGTGACGAACAGACACTGGACCCATACTCAGTGATGGATCGACACGGGGCCCCCGTACACAGTGATGAACAAACACTGGCCCCCATACACAGTGATGAACAGACACTGGCCCCCATACACAGTGATGGACGGACACGAGGCCCCCATACACAGTGACGAACAGACACTGGCCCTCATACACAGTGATGGACGGTCACTGGCCCCCATACAGTTATGGAGAACACGGGGCCCCTCCATACACCATGACAAACAGACACTGGCCCCATACTCAGTGAAGGACAGACACGGGGCCCCTGTACACAGTGACGAATAAACACTGGCCCCTTACACAGTGATGGACAGACACGGGGCACCCATACACAGTGATGAACAGACACTGGCCCCATACACAGTGATGGACGAACACTGGCCCCCATACACAGTGATGAACAGACACTGACCCCCATACACAGTTATGGATGGATACGAGGCCCCCATACACAGTGACGAACAGACACTGGCCCCCATACACAGTGATGGACGGTCACTGGCCCCCATACAGTGATGGAGAACACGGGGCCCCTCCATACACCATGACAAACAGACACTGGCCCCCATACTCAGTGAAGGACAGACACGGGGCCCCCGTACACAGTGACGAACAAACACTCGCCCCTTACACAGTGATGGACGGACACGGGGCCCCCATACACAGTGATGAACAGACACTGGCCCCATACACAGTGATGGATGAACACTGGACCCCATACACAGTGATGAACAGACACTGGCCCCCATACACAGTGACAAAAAGACACTGGCCCCCATACACAGTGACCAACAGACACTCCACAATGAGCTGCCATCACAGAGCACTACCAGGCACCAAAACCAGGCAGATACACACACATTTTGCTGAACACTCATCCAGAAAAAATATGCATTGTACTTTAGCAGCAGCCCAAGCAGGGAGAGATATAGCTGAAGCCGGCACTTCCAGGGAGAGTATCACCACACAGCCGACATTACAGGTCAGGACAGCAGAGGAGGAGAGTACAGCGTGCTGACACCTGACACCACTGCTATAGCCAGCAACATACAGATAAAGCTGGAAAGCAGTGGGTGCAGATCACCGCCCACAAAGAATGTCTACCTCCTGAATGCAGAGACAGTGTCTGTGGTCAGGGTGAGAGCAAGGCCTGCATTAACTTTTCGGACATGCTTTTAAAGGGCCCCCGCGACCTATTCTTTCTCACCGGGGCCCACCACGCAGGGACTAATGAAGGAGGCAGGAGTTGGGGCGGGGGCCCACCAGAAGTTTTTCCGGTGTCCCGGTGGCTCAGTCTGACCCTGCTTACCACTAACTGTTCAATAGTGGGATACCTCGTGTGCAACACTGGCACCTGCAGATGGAGTGCTTGTGCGACTGTGCTCTGTCGATGAGCTTTTGCTTCTGGAGGAGGAGGAGGGTTGAACGCCTACAGCCAACTGTTGCCTATACTATGGGCTAGGCAGCACTGTCCCACCGCCTCTGTCCCCTGTGGACCCTGCATCCACCACATTAACCAAGTGCGCAGTGATGGACACGTAACGGCCCTGGCCATGACTACTGGCCCATGCATCTGTTGTGAGGTGCACCTTTCCACTCACTGTTTGTTTGAGTGTATGGACAATGTGGTCTTTCACATGCAGGTGGAGGGCAGGGATGGCTTTTCTAGCATAGAAGTGCAGACTGGTTAGGTCATAGCGTGGGACAGCGTAGGCCATGAGCTCTCAGAATGCTGTGTTTTCAACCAAATGGAAGGGCATCATCTCTAATGAGAACAGTTTGGCAATGTAGGCGTTCAAAGCCAGTGTATGCGGATGAGAGGATGAGTACTTTCTTGTCCTACTCAGAGTGTCTGCTAGGGTGAGCTGGATTTGAGAGCTGCACATTGGGGAATTAGCGGTGGACATGGCGGACTGAGAGGGGGTTGGAGATGGTGATGGTGGTGGTCGTGGTGATGGCCTAGATTCAGTCTTTGGTTGCAAAAACATTGTGATTCCCAGACTGCTTTGGCATTGCGACGACACCTCAACATTTCTTGCTGGTCACGTGCTAACCAGTGGGCTTACAGTGGGGGAAGCGATGTAGCGTTGCTGGCTACCTTCAGTCGGAGCAGGTACACATGTGCTACCTGAGGTTTTGTGGTCCGTCCACACTTGCAAGTGCATAGTATTTAAATGTCTAAGCATGCAACTGGTATTCAAATTTCTGAGATTTTTCCCTCGGCTAAAGGTCCTTTCGCACTTCTTACAGACAACCTTTTCCTCATCAATAGGATTTTGGTCAAAAAAGTGCCACACTGCACTCTTCCTACTATGGGATAAATTTTCAGGGCTTGCACTCTGTGTTAATTTGACCGTCTGCCCAAGCTGTCCTGCAACTCTTTTTGTTTTTTTAACACATTTTTGGACTGCTACGGGCCTGCCAGATAACCCCAGCTGCGATGTCGATGCTTTCTGCGGATCCTCCTCCTCTTCTGAGCTATTGCCAGCTGCACCATCTTCCCCAAATAGATGACAATCTGGGTCAACAACTGGGTCATCCATCACCTCCTCTTCAATTTCAGCTTCACCTTCCTCTGTGTCACTGTGTAATGTGGAATAGTATGCGGGAACGGGCACCTGAGTTTCATCAGGGTCAGACTCTGGCTCAGTAGACTGCGAGGGCAATGTAGTGCTCTAGGTGACTGTACCAGCAGAATCATATAGCAGTGGCTTTGCATCAGTGTAATTCAGAGTAATCTGAAGTGTGGCCTGCCGCATCCTTCCCTTTTGGTGGGGGTGAAGGAAACAAGGAAAGGTGTTGTTCCTGACTAGGAGCCTGCACTGACGACTCAGTGCTTGCATTTTTTTAAACTTCAGAGGCAATAGAGCTGGATGCTGTTTCGGCAATGTAAGCCAAAACCTGTTCCTGATGCTCCGGCTTTAAAAGCGGTTTACCTACTCCCAAAAAAGGGAGCTTTCCAGACTTTCTGGAGCCAGATGATGAGGCAGGCTCAATACCTCCTGCCTTAGGTGCTATTGTGCTTTTGGTACTACCAGCAGATCCACCACCACCACCACCAGTACCCGCTGGCCCCCCTGCCCACGTCTGCGGCCTCTTCCAGCATACTTCCTCATGTTTGGGAAAATGTACCAAGAATACCAGCAGATAAATGGTACTGTATCAGAAGCGTACAGCTGTATACGGTGAAGGAGAAAATGTAAATCTCTGTATATATTTCCGGAGGCACACACAGACGCTCACAGGCTCAGTATTGATTATACCAGAATATAAAAAGCAGAAAAATGGTACTGTATCAGAAGCGTACAGCTGTATAGAGTGTAGGGGTAATTGTAAATCTCCGTATATATTTCCGGAGTCACACACAAACGCTCTCTCAGTATGGATTTGACCGTAATAAAAAAGGCAGAAAACAGGTACTGTATCAGAAGATACCAGGTGTCTATAGTATAGGGTAAAATTTAAATCTCCGTATATATTTCCGGAGTCACACAGATGCTCACTCAGTATGGATTTGACCAGAATACAAAAAGCAGAAAAAAGGTACTGTATCAGAAGATACCAGGTGTCTATAGTATAGGGTAATTTTTAAATCTCCGTATATATTTCCAGAGTCACACACAGACGCTCACTCCATATGGATTTGACCAGAATACAAAAAGCAGAAAAAAAAGTACTGCATCAGAAAATACCAGGTTTATATAGTATAGGGTAAAATTTAAATCTCCGTATATATTTCTGGAGCCACACACAAACGCTCTCTCAGTTTGGATTTGACCGTAATAAAAAAGGCAGAAAAAGGTACTGTATTAGAAGATACCAAGTGTATATAGTTTAGGGTAAAATTGAAATCTCCGTACATATTTCCGGAGTCACACAGAGATGCTCACAGGCTGAGTATGGATTAGACCAGAATATTAAAAGCAGAAAAAGGGTACTGTATCAGAAGATACCTGGAGTATATAGTATAAGGGAGAATTGTAAATCTCCGCATATATTTCCGGAGTCAGACACAGACGCTCACAGGCTCAGCATGGATTAGACCAGAATATAAAAAGCAGAAAAAGGGTACTGTATAAGAAGCGTACAGCTGTATACAGTGTAGGGGAAATTATAAATCTCCGTATATATTTCTGGAGTCACACACAGACGCTCACAGGCTCCGTATGAATTAGACCAGATTATAAAAAGCAGAAAAAGGGTACTGTTTCAGAAGTGTACAGCTGTATACAGTATAGGGGAAATTGTAAATCTCCATATATATTTCCGGAGTCACACACAGATAGTCAGCATGTATTTGGCGGTTATACCAGCCTGTACATGGTAGTGTGTGAGGAGCGTACAGCTCTATACGGTGTGGGAAAAAATGAACGCTCGGTAACTGTGCAGAAAAAAAGACTAAAAGTATTAGTGCTGTGTAAAAAGCAGTCTGCACAGCAGTGTACACACAGCAATACAGCTATCAGGCAGCCTAATAACCAGCCCTGCTGCACACAAGAAAATCCTCCCCTGTCACTGGCAGACAGCCTAATTACCAGCGCTGCTGCACACAAGAAAATCCTCCCCTGTCACTGCACACTAACTGAACAGCACAATTGCTATCAGCACAAGCACATAAGAACTTCTCTTTCCAGCCCTAACGCTCACCCTACTGATAAACAGCGTCAGCAACTTCTCCCTACTGTTATGATCGGCAGAAGTAAAATGGTGGTCGGCGGTCAGGACTTTTATAGACACTATGATGCCCCCAAAGCAAGCCAATCACTGCAATGCCCTTCTCTAAGATGGTGGTGGACGCTGCCCATGTCATCTCGTTGTCCACAGTGTACGTCCTTGCTCATTTGCTGAAAAAAGGCGCCTGCAAGCATTATGGGAAAACCGACTTTGGCACTCGGGTCGACGACTGCATGGCCGACTTCACGCTATGGCTAATGTCGGCAACTTATGAATCTGACCGACCTGTTTCGCTCAACTCTAGTAGCCAGCCCTTGGTCCTGCAGTTGTGGTCACATAAAAGAATGTTTCCACCTACACATGCAAGAGCTAAAAGCTTGAACTCCAGCTCCTCCAGTCATTTGGACACTGAAATGCTACCTTTCCTCCTGGCAAATACAGATGGTTTCCAAAAATTGATGACTATCAAAGTCCCCTAGTCCCCTAATACCAGTTGCCCAGTCGCCATTACTTCTCTAAGAAAGCCGTGCCTACTTTACACCAGCATGATGCAGACGACATCACCCGGTCCGTGAAAAAATCTATGTCTGCCAGGGTGCATTTCACCACTGACACCTGAATGAGCAAACATGGGCAGGGACATTACATCTCACTGACTGAGTACTGGGTGATTATGGTAGCTGAGAGGGCAGGCAGTCAAGGGACTGTGGTCAAGGAACTGCTCCACAAGTCTTAAAATCTTAAAAGACTTGCGTGACAAACCTCTTTATCTAACACTTCCTCCACTGCTTCTTGCTCTACCACCTCCTCTAGGGCCTCAACCTGCACCCTAAACCCCTCCATTAATGAGACACGCCTTCCAATTGTGCATAGAGAATCCCCCCACCCTCCATACTGCACAGCCAGAGCTCACCGCAATCAGGCAATTATTAAAATAATATGCCTTGGAGATGGCAGTGACACAGCTCAAGAGTTGTGGACAGCTATCAAGGTTGAGTAAGCGCAATGGCTGTCTCCAATGAACCTGGAGCAAGAGAGCCATGTATGATAACGATGTAAACCTATTGGCGGCCCTATGTCGGAGGAACCTCCCACACGTGCCTTGCATGGCTCACGTCATCAACCTGTTGGTACAACAATTTAGTCTCCACTATCCCAGCCTGTATGCACTGCTGCAGAAAGCACAGTAACTGTGTGCTGGCAATCGCACACAGCATGTCATCAACTTGCATTGCTACAGAGGTCTTTAGACCTACCGGTTAACTGCTTGATTTGCAATTTTCTGACAAGGTCGAATTCCACTCTGAACATGTTGCAGCGACTGTGGCAGCAGCCATGAGCCCTGGTGCAGTATGTCCTTTTGCATAGCCTTGGCCAACACAGTGCGGACGTGGTACAAATCACGCTTTTGGAGAGGGCACAGATGAAGGACCTCTGCACTAAAAAAGAGTGAATGTGTTTCAAACTCGGCATGAATGTAGCACATTCGGATTTCTATTCACTTTCACAAGCATTTTTATGCAAAGTCAACAAAATTCAGTCACAGTTCAGTAAATCATTGCGTTTCCACTAATGCTTTTGTCATTACTTTGACTAGGATAGTGGTGCTTCTGCTAATGTTTTTGCGTTGACGACTCGACATTGGAAGTCTATAACTGCAATGCACACTGTGTGCCTCACTGCTGTCTTGTGATAAATCACTCTTAAGATTGTCTGCAAGGGTGTTCCGATAGTCTAGCATGCACACTTCCTTTTCAAGGGTGTAAAGCATCTGGCAAAATTTACTCTTGTATTGTGGATCTAGCAGAGTGGAAAACCAGTTACCAGCACTATTTTTAATTCTAAAAATGCAACCAATAATCATGTTGCAGATAGTGTAGCAAGAATGCACTCATGTGTCTGCTGCTTTCATGAGACCATGTACATGGTATGATGGCAGTGGGGAATGACCAAACATGGAGAACAGAGAGGGAATCATTATCTTCTTCATCTCTTGATTGTTGCGTGCCAATCACCTCTTCCTCTTTGTCCTCCTCCATTTGTTTGTTAGCTCCTGCACCTTTACTTACAGCTTGGCTGGTAACTTGAGCCCCCCCTCGATCACTATAATCCTCCCTCCCATGGCACCCGCCTGTGCGACGACAGTCCAAAACTTAGATATATTGTTATCACTTCCGCATCCTCTTCTGCTTCCTCCTCTTCCTCTGCGATCACCACTTCCTCCAGCAGACTATTGAAAGAATGCTCCAGCATGTCGATGACCGGAATAGCGATGTTGAGGACGACAGTCAGTGATAACTTTCTTAATAGCCATTTTGAAACTATATAAAAGGCGCAGAGGTCCTTCATCTGTACCCACTCCGCAACCATGATTTGTTACACTTTCGTACTGCGTTGGGCCAGACTATGCAAAATGTCGTTCTTTACTAGGGGTCATTGCTGCTGCCACAGTAGCTGCAACATATGCAGAGTGGAATTCCAATGTGTCAGCGCTGTGCTTATCAACCGGTTAACCAGTAGCCCAAAAGACCTCTGTAGTGATGTAAGTCGATGACACAAGTGGTGTAGACACCAAAAATGAGAAAACAGCAGCTGTGCTTTCTGCAGCAGCACATCCAGGCTGGGATAGTGGCGTAGAAATTGCTGTACCACCAGGTTAAGGATGTGAGCCATGCAAGGCATGTGTGTGAAGTTGCACCGGCATAGGTCCACCACCAGGTTTGCACCATTATCACACACGGACCTCACTGACTCCAGGTTAAATGGAGACAGTCATTGCTCAAACTTGGCCTGGATAGCTGTCCATAACGCTTGAGCTCACCTGATGAAAACGGTATTCAGCCGCCGAAACGCATTGTGTTTAGCATTTTTAATAAAGGTCTGTATATTTATTTTAACCCTTGGCCCTTTCCTGTATGCCCAGTGTTCCACCTGACCGCACCGGCGAAACGCGCTTTGAGGCGGCAGCCTGGGGTCAGGGTCCCCTCCCACATGTAAGTTACTTCTTAATTGCACTTGCACCTTATTCTTTACATGATTTGTGATGCACTGTCATGATTTGTTTGTGTGGATTGCTACTTTGTCCACATTAGGTTGCTAGCACATTATCTTTCTATGGGACATGCAGGTAATGGTATCATGGCACTGACCAAATACATTACTTATGTCTTTAGGTTTTGTAGCTCAGTTGCACTAAAGCACTTTATTTTTTGAGCTATAACAAATCCCTTTATATGTGATTTTTTCATTGTATTGTTGGTATTGGCAACTATTTTTGTGTATCTCTAACTTACATAGTGGTTGAGAATTCTCCCTTTATCCCCCTTTTTTTCCTGCTTGGTTTGTGTTACTCTGTAAAATTATATGTTATTATGTTTGCTCATTAAAATTATTTTTGTACCTAAAGCTCTGGACCCCCCGCTTTTTCTTGCATCTAGGGGTTATATTTGTGACTTGTAGTGTTTGCAGAGTTGTTTAATATTGTTTACTCCTGGTTGGGATTTTTGTATTTTCTGTTGTCTAGTAGTTTAGTTCTCGGTCTTCTGATGTGTAGTGGTTTAGATATAAAACCCTGGGTGTTTAGTAATTAAGTTCTCCAACCTCTGTTGTCTAATAGTTTAGTTATCCTTCTTATAGTGTGTAGTGGTTTAGTTATCCATCCCCAAGCGCTCCTGCAAGCCTTGTGGATTCCAAAACTTGTGTATCAGCCCGTTCCCTGGCTTCCCTGCTTTCCCCCACTGCCACCAGAGTCATCCAATGCCCAGTCAGTGAGATTTAATGTCCCTGTCCATGCTTGCTTGTCCAGGTGTCAGTGTTGACTAGATTTTTCAAGGAATGGGTGATATGTGTGACATGCTGGTGTAGCACAGGCACATCTTTCTTAGAGATGTAATGGCGACAGAAACTGCCCTGATTAAAGCCAACAATGACCTACTAACCACCAAATCCACTACTTTGTCCTCCTCCTCCTGGACCTGTCATCTGCTTTTGACACAGTGGACCATTCCCTCTAACTACAGACTCTCTCATCTCTTGGCATCACAGACTTGGCTCTATATTGGATCTCCTCATATCTAACAAACAGGACATTCAGTGTCTCCCACTCACACACTACCTACTCATCTCACTCCCATATGTCAGTGTCCCCCAAGTTTCCCCCTAGTTTCAGTTTTAGGAACCATGCTCTTCTCCATCAACATTTTTGGCCTGGGAAAACTCATGGAATCTTGCAGCTTTCAGTATCACCTCTTTGCTGATGACACACTTATCTACGTCTCTGGACCTGATATCACCTCCTTACTAACCAGAATCCCACAATGTCAGTCTTCTATTTCATCTTTCTTCTCTGTTAGATTTCTAAAACTTAACATGGATTAAACCAAATTAATCGTCTTTCCACGATCTCATTCGATCCCCCTACTGACCTATCCATCAAAATCAATGGCTTGACTCTGATCTCTCCTTCAAATCTGGCAACCAACCCTTTCCCCTTCGTGCCGACTCCAACTCAAAAATATTTCCTGAATCTGCAGGTTCCTCAACCGTGAACCTGCAAAAGCACTAGTGCCTGCACTCATCATCTCCCCCCTCGACTACTGCAACCTCCTGCTCTGTGGCCTGCCTCCTAACACTATCGCACCCATCCAGTCTATTCTAAACTCTTCTGCCCGACTAACCAACCTATAACCCCGCTATTCCCCAGCTTCTCCCCTTTGTCAATCCCTGCACTCACCCAGAGACTCCTGTTCAAAACCTTAAGTTTGCCATATAAAGCAATCCAAAACCTTTCTCCTCCATACAACTGTGATGTAGTCTCCTGAGAAGTATCTGCACGCAACCTCCGATCATTACAAGATCTCCTTCTCTACTCCCCTTTTATCACCTCTTCCCACAATCGCATACTAAATTTCTCACATAGATCCCCTCTACTCTGGAATTGTGCACCCCAACATATCATATTCTCGCCTAACATGGGAACTTTCAAAAGGAGCCTAAAGAAATACATCTTCCGACAATCCTGCAACCTACACTATCTATCGCTCCACCATAATGCTGCATAAGCAGCTCTACTCTCACCTATTGTATCCTCACCCATCTTTTGCAGAATGTGATTCCTCATGGGCAGGGTCCTCTCTCCTCCAATAACTGTTGGTGACTTGTATTGTTTAAGATTATCGTACTTGTTTTTATTATAAATACCCTTTTTATCATAATTGGCGCTGTAAAAATAAATAATAATACCACTGAGCGGCTGCCAAAAAAAGGGAGTCGAGTAGACTGTAAGCAACTGAAGTTTTCAAAACAACTGCACAATTATAATATTTATACTCTTTGAAATTTATGACACTTTAGTGATGTGTGTCAATAATTTTGGGAAATGTTTGTACTCCAAGTTGGGTCTCCTTCATGTGTATTGCCTGTAGCAGTAGGGTTCCAAGATCGGCAGGCCTACAATTACTTTCAGTCAACTACCTGAGTTACTATTCTTACATTTTTGTAACATTTGTGAAATATTAAGCTGATATTTGTCCCACCTGAGTGTGGCTGATCAAAAATTACGTTTAAGCTGTTGTATGAGGTATCAAGTTTCCCAGCATAGCAGGCTTATACCGGTGTCTCACCCACCTCATCTTAATTTAAACTTAAATTCAAAGCTGTCAATGATGGCCCGCACCCTGATACCTCATGCATGGCCAACTGCTGCTGTGCCATTATCAAATTTCTATTGTTCATCAATTGATGCCACTTTTCCGGATGTATGCCCCTAATTTGAACTTTTTGGGCAGCTTTTTGACCCCCTTGAAAGTGTTGTGTATGTATTTGGTTTTGCCTCCCCTTGAAATCAATGAGTTTCGGATATGTTCGATAAACCATTTGGCGAACTGTTCAGCAAACATCGATCCGTTCACCAAATATGAACTAACCGAAACTTGAAAGGTTTGCTAATCTCTGCTCTGCACCCTTTTGCACATTTTCAAAACAGCTACTAAGATGTTTAATGCTGAGCTGATTATATTTTAATAGACAGTAAAGGCTAAGTATACAACTGTGAGCTGACATTAATAGACTGGGAAGCTCCATGGATATAACTCCCTTCACAGGTTATAAACATCTGCCCCAGTCGTTGGCTTTCTCTCCTCTGCTTAAGAAAATTATGCGGGGCCCACGCCATTTTTTTTAATAAAAATCATCTTTTAATAATTAACTACATGTACAGTAAGCTGCTGAATTGCCAGCATTTTTTCTTTCTATCTATCTAAATATCTATCTATCTATTCAGAAAAAAGAGGCAGCACTTCAGTATTTTCAAAAGTATAAAAGGGACTTTAAAAGCCGACGTTTCGGATACAATAAGCCATTCTCAAGCAATGTTGAGGGTACACATACAAATATTTAATGAAGTGTTACAATTAGACAATTAACATATCAAGTGAAAAATATGTAGTAATATATCATATAAACATTTAATTTCAGTGATATCCTTTAAACATGATTTTTAATGTGACTTTGCAATATTTAAAAAGTTATTTCATAAGACATTCATCATATAAATGAGCCATTCATATTTAATTGTTATCATTAGATCATGTGTCTCATATTTAGATAAGGGGTTCACTCAAACTTCTGTAGGATATAAGAAAAAAATCTCTTTCCTCTCTGTTCTCGGTGTCCTGACATGCTTACTGCGTATGTACATATGCGTCATCATCTATTAGCCAATCGGAGGACTTTGAGGTCAAAGTGCCCTCTCTCGTGCACATTGCACATACAGTATCGCGGCCACCATCTTCCCTAACAAATAGGCATTCCTCACATGTATTCAGGCTGTCCAACAGCCACAAATCATGAAGCTGCGTCAACAGAAATTAAATCTCCGAGCATGCCAGAATACTCGGAGATCACCCAAGCTTGATCAGGAAAACCCGAGCAACAAACATACTCGCTCATCACTAAAGGAGATCTCTCAGGGACTAGTGGTGTCCCATACAAGAATGCCAAATCTCACTGGTCGAAACCCCTGAACTTTGATTTTTACCTTGCTGAATGATCCCTGTAACAGACAGTTCATCGGTGAACATGGATGAAAAGAGCATGTTTAATATCTTAGCCTTTTCTTTATCCACTATAATTATCTTGAAATATCTTTTAAGGTGCTGATATAATCTGTTTTTTCTTTTTGGCATTGATGTATTTATGAAGATTTTTGGGATTTCACTTAAAGTTGTTGGCAATTTTTCTCTGTAGATAACTTTGATAGCTTGATTTCTTTTTCACAATTCTTATTTAGATCTTTATACTCCTGAAATGCTATTTCAGTATTCTCAGCTTTCTAGAAGCTGATCTCACCTCCTTACTGACCAAAATCCCACAATGTCTGTCTGCTATTTCCGATTTCTTTTCTGCTCGCTTTCTCAAACTGAACATGGACAAAACAGAATTCATCATCTTTCCCCCATCTCACTCTACCCCTCCACCAGACTTATCCATCAATGTCAAAGGGTGCTAACTTTCCCCAGTCCCGCATGATCGATGCCTTTGGGTGATCCTCGACTCTGACCTCTTTATCAAGCCACATATCCAAGCCCTTGCCTCCTCCTGTCGACTCAGACTCAAAAATTTTTTCCCGGATCCATGCATTCCTTGACCATGAAACCACAAAAACACTAGTGCACGCCCTTATCATCTCCAGCCTCAACTACTGCAACCTCCTACTTTCTGGCCTCCCCTCTAGCACTCTGGCACCACTCCAGTCCATCCTACACTCTGCTGCCCGACTAATCCACCTATCTCCGCATTATTCCCCAGCCTCTCCTCTATGCCAAGCCCTTCACTGGCTTCCTATTGTAAAATATTCCACAACCACACACACATGATAAATTCCATTTCAATTGTAAAGAAGCATAATCTGTGTGAAGGATCATAGTACTGGACACCCCAAGAGTTAAATCCAAGAAAAAAATTGTTGACAAGGCAACAAAAAGGTGTACTAGTCCTCAATATAAATTTTAAATGAAGCAAGCTTATTAATTAAAATCCATACCAAAAATAATCAAAATGACACAGGGAAGGACATGAGGAAAAGATGGAAAACTTGTGCAAAAATGCTGCTGTAAACTAAGGGGCGCTCAAACCCACTGGATACCCATACAGGAGCTAGGTAACTATAATATAGATATAATATATACACATTATCATTGAGCCAGTAGTCCAGATTCAAATAAATGAAATATACAGCATAGTCATAAGGATGAACAGCCACTGTTTTGCTTATATGTATTGAGTATAGGTCTGTATTATTTGACACACTGACAGGCTCAGCTCCAAGATGTAGTCCAGGGAGGTATGTGCGCCGATCCAACGAGTGTTTCGGCCTTCGCCTTCGTCAGGGGGCACACTCACACTCTCACTCCTGCAGCCTTTTTAAAGCACCTATCATTGTTTGCCAGCCAATGCGTGCGAAATCACGCTCATTGGGAAGAAGACCCACCCACCGGAAATGATGCAATATTCAATAGAATAAGTTGTTTCTAAATATGATACCAAACTTGTCTATTGAATATTGCTCAATTACAGTCAGGGCCAGAAATATTTGGACAGTGACACAATT
>VIAB01041361.1:4413-21763 GCA_009801035.1 Oophaga pumilio
TTCGCCCGGGGCCCATAAAAACCTGGAGCCGGCCCTGCCCCTTACCAACCTGAGAATACCAGCCCCCCAGCTGTCTGCTTGAGCTTGCCTGGTTGTCAAAAATGAGGGGGACCCTACATCATTTTTTTTAATTATTTATTTAAATAATTTAAAAAAAACTGTGTGGGAACCCCTCTATTCTTGATAGCCAACCTTGCTAAAGCTACAGCTGATGTTTACAGCCTGCAGCTTTCAATTTTGCCTGGATGGTTATCAAAAATACGGGGGAACCTACACCTTTTTTTTACATTGTATATTTAAAGCACAGGCGCTGGCTGATGAATACTCCCATCAGACGCCACCTGCTCTCGCTGTTATTAGTGGCAGCAAGAGTAGGCTTAAGGGAGTAATAGTCACATCAGCCAAAGCCAGTGACTGGAGGTAAACTTTTTACCTCCGATCACAGTTGCCTGCTCACGCTGTTATCTGACAGCGTGAGAACCACGGTTGTCTGACTGGCTGTAATGATTTTACGAGCGATCAGAGGTAGTGTTTGCCACGCTGTCATGCACATGACAGCGTGAGAAACACCCGATGTTCTGGGTGCCGAACTCGAACAGTAACACGGACTTCCTGGTGAAGTACGTGTTCTGGGTCCATGCCCGAACAGTAGGTGTTCAGTGTGGACCCCGAAATTTGCTGTTCGGGTTCGCCCATCTCTAGATCTCTAGTAGTAAGGTGATACCTCTATATCATGCAATGCTTATGCACTTTCTCCACATCCTCTAGAGTGGACATCTCCAAGTGCCTACCTGCATTAGGATATAACTGTGTTTGCATTAAAGATTTCAAAAGGGGTTCAATACAGTTCTAGGACACCTCAGACTGTTAAACATATATTTTCCATGCAATTAGAAGCTTTTTGGTATTGAGATTCGCTGCAGATCAAAAAATATTTAACAACTCGTCGAACCCAGCAAATTTGAATTTCAAAAAATCATCCTTTATGAAGTAGATTGAAATGGAGATGGAATCTAAAAAAATCTGGAGTCGTAGTTGGAAGTTTGACTTTCCGACTGCAGGGCCAAAATAAAACTTGAAGCATGGCCTACCTTTCAGCTTATATACTAATCATGTTTTAAAACATTAGTAAAAATAAGATTCACAATTAATCTGTTACAATTTGTCAACTGATTAACTTTTATTCATGTACATTGTGGTCAAGTCAGATTGAAAATACTTTATTAGCAAACTGTCAAAATAAATGTAGTACATGTTTAATCCATTGCATCTATCTTTCAGGAATCTTGTAACGTAATATTGGATGGTAAAAACAGATTTATTGTGGCGTATTTTGAATGACTTTCCACAATATAACTTGATTTCTTTATTGAAAAATAATGAATTCCTCGAGTTTCTCTTCTTGCAATAGTAATCTCCATTGGAAAAAAATAGCTGTCCTGGTTATTTCTGTTTACCTGGGCACATCTCCTCTTCCATATGAGAAGATTTTACTGGTACTGCACCTTGTCCCATTCACAATATCTAGCAAATAAATGATAAACACTTACCGTAAAAGGTTTAGTTACATGTGGGAATAATCATTCCATACTGGAATGGTGGCATTTTTGCAGCATATTCATGAATTTCTGCAAGCCCCAGAAAAATAGGACAGTCACAGAAATATCGGCAGCAAGTCTACCACAGGAGCTGAGCCTGCTTGTACTAAGGCTGGTTTCACGTTTGCGGATGGAGGGCTGCGTACTTCCTCCGTGAAGCTCCGCCCACCGCCGCACCTCCTCCGGTCAGCTCTGCCTATGTCTGCATGCGGCCTGCGTACCTATATTTAACATTAGGTACGCAGGCCATGCAGATGTATGCGGATTCCGCGGCATGCATCGTTTTGATGGTGCGGCGGCCTGCGCCTTTGAATAAGCATGTCCAAAAAAGTCCAGTCCTTCACAATATAAAACTATTTAAACCACACTTTAAATGGTGAAAATAAAAAAAATCATAATGTCAAAATTGCGTTTTTTTGAGGGGACGCTGCACTTTCTCAAAAAAATTCAATCTAAACGCACCGCAAAATTGTGGAGACAAAAACGTTGGCTTAAGGAGTAAAAACAAACCCTCATTTAGCTCCATCGCAGGAAATTATTATTTACAAATTTCAGACATTTTTTTCACCAGCAAAAATGGAGAATCATTTTGCCCGGTGTTTTGTATTTTTTCACGCACAATAAACGCCGCAAAAAAAAATGGAAGAATTGAGGTTTTTTTGCAATTTCACTACACTTACTATTAAGACATCAGAAACTGCCACAGGTTCTCGCCTGTGCAATACTAAGGAAATCCTGAGAATATGATGTGTTGGTGGCCGTGAGGATGGGATTTGGGAAACACTGCTCTATAGCAAAAGAAACCACTGAAAAAAGTTGCCTTAGATTATCACTAGGTGGCAATAAACATCATTCAATAAACATCATTCATCGTATGGTTAGAAGTCTGTGTATTCAAACAGTAATCTTATGTGTAGTGAAAATAATCCAGCTTGTGTATCATTATAGACACGCTAATTATTACATTTGTCAGACTTTTGGATGCTCTAATGATTTTTTTCAGGATTTCTTTTTATTCCACAGGCTTGCCCACTGAAATGATAAAATAAGATTTGCTCACTCACCACTGCCCTGGTCTTTGATAAGATGCAGCAAGGTTATAACTACGTTGCATGTGACCGCTGCTGCCAATTACTGGGCTTAGTGGTCTTGTGATGACTTCATTGGCATTCCAGTAGAGTCCAGTGATTGGCTGTAGTGGTCACTTGTGATGTAATCATGACATCACCGCTACAGCCGGTCAACAGAGATGAGGAGCGCACCAGAGAGGCATCGCTGGGAGTGCAGTGGATGAGGAACTGATTCGATGATCTTTACAGTGGGCAAGCCAGAGAAATTTAAAAAAAAGCTTCAACACTTTAATGGTCAGTCACAGTTTCACTTCTGCTATTAATATCAATTCACTAAACAAGTTCACAAAGGCCTGGATCTTGAAAAATATATTACAGCTTCTGAGTATTAGATTATGCTGTGGGGCATTAACCAGGGAACGAGACTACGGTATACAGATTTGGGAAGGAATTTTCCCGAATATGGGGCAATTAGCATCTGCATCATGGAATTATTATTAAAGGGGTTATCCCGGACTTTACTAAAAAAAAATGTGTCTAAGCACTAACAGGAAGGTAATTGCAACTTACCTGCCTGTTGTGCATGGCGCCGTTCTACCGTGGCACAGAGCGGTCACAGATCATTCCTGCCGGGATTCAGAAGCCTGTGTTGATGTGACTGGGCGGGTCTTCCGAGGTCATTCTGATTGACAGCTGGTTCTGCCAGTTAGGTAGCGGGGATCCAGCTGTCAAACAGAATGACCTCGGAAGTCCCACCCCATTTACAGAGTGGACCGGAAAAGAAGCCTCCACTCTATAGATATGACGTCAGCAGAGGCTTCTGAATCTCCTGCAAGAGCAGTCTGTGACCGCTCTGTGCCGGGGAAGAACAGCGCCATGAACAACAGATAGGTAAGTTGCAACTACTTGCCTGTTAGTGCTTAGATACATTTTTTTGTTTTTTGTAAAGTCACGGTCATCCACTTTAAGTGATAGGGAATTAAGTGACTCTTACTTTATATCCTCATAAATATAGGGGCAATTTCATAAAGCCAAATGCTCCAGAATTCTGACTTAGACTGTGCCATAAAAGTGTCTTTCATGGCTTGCACCATATTAATCATGTATTATAGACGCTTACCAAGAAAGCCGACTAATAGGTGCAATAAGTTCAGACTGGTCAGTCTTAAAATTAGACAAATTTACTAAGCAGAATGAACCGCAACAATAAATCTGGGGTATTTTAAGACTGCCCAGTCTAAAGGCCAACATACATATTAGACCGGGGTCACACTTGCGAGTGTGATGCGAGAAACTCGCGCAAGGCTCTTGCATCAATACCTGGCACTGACGCCGGCACTCGGCCTGGAGTGTGCCGCTGCATGTATTTCTGTGCAGCTGCACACTCCGGTCCGAGTGCTGGCGGCAGTACCAGGTATTGATGCAAGAGACTCGCCGAGTTTCTCGCATCACACTCGCAAGTGTGACCCTGGCCTTAGACTAATGTCGGCCAAACCTGCTTCTATTGGCAGGTTTGGGACCAGCACTCTAATGTGTATGGAGGTGCAGTGGATTGTTGTGGGAGATGTCGATCCACCATGTCTTATTTCATTTTGCTGATTTAATCGTTTTCCCAGAAGTAAGCCGCCGACAGAATTGTCTTTCGGCAGCGTTCTTACAAAGAACATAGAAACGCTCGGCCAAATGAGCGCTCCTGTGTATGGGAGAGATGGCCGAAATGGCTATTGGCTGAAGTAGAGGAGCCCTAAGGGATAAACCCAGAATTAGAATCAAGGTCTCTCTGCCTACTTCAGGCAGCTCTCAAGAGGGGTAGGATAACCCTGCTGACAGATTCTCTTAAACATAACACAGAAACTTGACTTGAACAGTAGGACATTTTCTGATTCATTATGGCACCTATATTTTTTCCTCCTTTTCCAGTATATGTATTGTATAATAATCATGTCTATTTATATTCTAATTACCAATAACCAGTGTTGGGTAAATCTGATAACTCATTCTTCACAATATAGACAATCCTTGATACCTCTATTTTTCCATCTACAAAGTAATGCTGTTTTGAATGGTTAACACTAGTTTGCTCCCCCTTTATATATCCTGACGCAGTATTCTGGTCAAAGGGCTGACGCGATGCCATGTGCAGACAAGGTCTTTTTAGATGCTACCACTATCTGTGTATATGCACTTGTAAATTGCTGGAACTGCCTGCGTTTATTCTTTGCACATCATCCTTTTGTCTGCTTCCTAAAAACACGCTCTTTTGTCTGCTGCACCAAAAGGAAAAAAAGTCACACAATGTCTGCATGTGCATCTGGAGTTATTGCAATCTAGAAGAGCCATAACGGAGTGGAAACACTGTTGCCTTACTATTTAGCACACCCATATATGTGTAGTATGTGTGTGTAGATCTTGCTCCCCGCTGGGGAAGATCATGACTTTCTCATACTGTGATACTGCTGAGATTCCAGACAGTTCTAATAATTTACACTTTATTCTGTTCAAGATCTTTACTTGCATATGGCTGACTGCATAGTGTGCGCTAAGTATTTTTTTGGTGTAAAATGTTATTGTCACAGATTTAATATAAACCTAAAATGAAGTCTCACTGTCACCTCCAGACATTTATCATTAAATCATGAATGTTCAGTACATCTCTTGTTTTGTGAGCAAATACTGCATGGCATATGTAGCAAGTATTATGAATGTTTGCAACAATAGTAATGTCTCTAATTTCTCTTTTTATAAGAGATGAAAAGTCGTTTATTGCCGCTAATCCTCATCCGTCTTTTATGAGTAATCACAGTGCTGCATGCATAGAAAGCCATTTTCTAACTTATGTTATATTTCATTATTTGCTTTCCTTGGTCCTACACTAGAGTAAGGTAAGTGTTTCCCTGCCTCCCTCTTATATGTATGAAGGTAGCAGTGACATCAGGGCAACTCATAAATGGAGCAGTGTTATCAAGGCTACTCTTAGTATACAAATCCTTCTTGTCAAGAACCACGTACCTGGCTTACTTTAGTATCAACCTAATGGCGGATAATGTTAACCCATTCCCAGGATGACCAATTTCTATTTTTGCGTTTTCATTTTTTTCTTCCCCTTCTTCCAAGACCATACCTTTTTTTTATTTTTCCGCCCCCATAGATGTTTGAGGACTTGTTTTTTCTTTTTGCGAGACTAGATCTACTTTTGAATGACACCATTCATTTTACCACATAGTATACTGGAAAATTGTCAAAAAAATTTCAAGTGCGGTGAAATTGCGAAAAACAAAAAATACATTTCTGACATTGGTTTTTGGAAATTGTTTTTGACTGTATATATTTTGTGGTACCATGACCTAACATCCTGATGGTCTGGGTCAGTGCGATTACAGCAATACCAAACTTGTACAGTTTTTTTATTATTATTTTAGTGGTGAAATAAAAAAAGGAAATTTTGTAAAAAATAAAACATTGTTTTAATTGCGTTGCCATTTTACAAGAACAGTAACGTTATATATTTATAATGTAAACGTATATTTTGATAGATCAGACTTTTATGGACACTGGGATAACAAATGTGTGTATTTTTAAATATCTTTATTTTTAATGGAGGAAAAAATGGTGATTCAAATTTACGTAGTTTATGTTTCTTTTTTTTAACTTTTTTCTTTTTTAGTGTATTTTTTAGTCCTTTTAGGTGACAGGATATTATTCTTTTCATTACCTTTCCTTAGAATAAGTCATCAATATACAATTGGTGGGGGTCTGATATCTGGCACCTCTGCCAATCAACAGTTTTTAGTGAATGGAGCCCAAAAAGCATGGCTCCATTCACTGTGTAGTGGCTATTGACAATAACTGCAGCCCCTCTTATTGACACCTATGCATTACTAAGCCTGGCTTAATGCCACCTTACAATAGCAAGGTGGCATTAACCCTTTATTAACCCCACTTGCCACCGCTACAGGGCAAGTGGGAAGAACCCGACAAAGCTCCAGAATGGGCACATCTAATAGATGTGCCTTTTCTGGACAGTCGGGGGCTGCTGTTTTTAGGCTGGGGGGGCCCATAATCATGGCCCCTTTCCAGCCTGAGAATAGCAGCCCCCAGCTGTATAGTTTTGCCGGGTTGGTTGAAAACCTAAGGGGGACCCCACGTCGGGTTTTTCATTCATTCTCCCTGCTCACTGTTGCCGGCAGAGCAAGGAGAATAATGACAGGGAGCTTCAGCACCACAGGCAGAGGACAGCTCTTACTGTAGCTGTCCGTGTGTTCCTGATGCGGCACACGTGCGGCACACGGATATACCACATTTTTACACGGACACACGCACACGGATATCTCCGGTACTGATTTTTCCGGTACCTGAAATATCTGGATGTGTGAGACTGGCCTAAAGGGTTGATTTACTACAAGTATAATGATATTGATGATCTTAGAATAGGTATAAAATATCATATCAGTGTGATCAAATTCCCAGCACCACTGATTAGCTGTTCTCAGCGCCATGGTGTCCCAGATATAGGCATTTATCAGCATGGCACCATCCATCGTTTACTGCAGATCTACTCTATTCTTATTTCAATAGGAGCAAGCAGATCTGTAGTATTAGACAGCGGCCACTGAACTGTTGACAGAGTTCTGCCATTCAGCTTTACAACTGCACATATTTGGTTGACCGTGACACTGTGACCAGCTAATTGGTCGGGGTACTGGGTCTGGATGTCAAACTCGCACCGATCTGATATTGACGACCAATTCTAATGTCATCAACAGCAATGTAGAGGAACAACCATTTAAGTAGTGATTTCAGAACAAATGAGAACAAAGCTCCTCACCTCTAGCTTAAGAGCATCATACAGGAGCAGGATGCAGTAGCAGCAAGTAGTCATGCTCTGCTGTAGTTTTCAACTCAGGACACATTGAAGGTGGTGCTTGACCTGCAGTCTACCATGAGATAGCAATCGACAGGTTGCAACTGCTTCTTTACTGTAAATACGTGTTTGTGCCACTGGGCTGCCACTAGGGGGCACAAAGTAAACATGGATTTATATATATCCCATACAGGAAAGACATTTATCTTTGTACCGTGTTAGCCAGTAGATAAAAAAAATATTCAGAATTGAGAGTCCTCAGTGGTTGATACCTTTTAGTGGCTAACTTAAAAGATGGTAACAAACTGCAAGCTTTCCAGACTACTCAGGTCTCTTCATCAGGCTAGACTAATACAAAATCTGAAGAATCACATATTTATACACAACACAGCACAGCTATTGCATTATTTCTGTGCTGTGTTGTGCATAAATATGTGATTCTTCAGATTTTGTATTAGTCTAGCCTGATACAATATCTGAAGAATCACATATTTATGCACAACACAGCACAGAAATAATGCAATAGCTGTGCTGTGTTGTGTATAAATATGTGATTCTTCAGATTTTGTATTAGTCTTTGCCTGATGAAGAGACCTGAGTAGTCTCGAAAGCTTGCAATTTGTTACCATCTTTTCAGTTAGCCATTAAAAGGTATCAACCACTGAGGACTCTCAATTCTAAATATTTTTCTATATATCCCGTAGAAACAAAGCTTTAGCAGCATTTTGTTCTCACATTCTTTATCTTAGGATACACATATGTTTATCCAAGGCATGTTTACATTTAAGAGATGATTTTCTGACCAAAGCTGCTTGTTTGCTCCAAATGTTACCCCTAAATATTCTATTAAACGATAGTGTTAATTGTAAGCTGGACATTCATTTCTGTAATACAACCGTAATGAGAGAGATGCTTTAAAACTAATTGTGAACTACACAACCAAACACAGGACTTTGATTTGGCCACTGTCATATGTTCCCTTTTGGTGTCTTCCTTTAGAAGTAAATTTACACTTCAGCTTTAACATGAGGATTTTCCTTTTCCAGCTTTTACTCTAATGCCTATTAGTGTTTTCCAGGCTATGAAGAAAACAAGTGATGTAATGTGACATGTGGATTGAATGAGCGTGCTCGGATAAGGTGTCCTAATCGAGGATTTTCGACGTGCTCGTTAAAAATGCTCAAGTCCCAGTGGCTGCATGTCTCGTGGCTGTTCAGCAGCTGCAACACATGCAGGACTTGCCTGTTCATTAGGCAATCCTTGCATTTGTTGCAGCTGTCAAACACTCACGAGACATGAAGCCTCAGGGAGTCGAGCATTTAAAACGAGCACGTCGAAAATCCTCGATTAGGACACTGGCACGCTCTGATAGCACCTTATCCAATCATGCTCGCTCATCACTAATGTGGAATCCTAAGTTTATAGAGTAAACACTATTAAAGGAAATCTGTGAGCAGATGTTTGCTATGTAATGTCAGCAGCATGATGTAGGTGCAGACACCCTGATTCCAGTGATGTATGACCAAGTTTACCTAGTTTACTGGGTGCAGCAGTTGCGATGCAATCAGTTTTCTCTGCTGCAGATGTAGCAGTGCTTGGAATGTTGAACCCCGAATAACCTCGCCCACACCACTGATTGTCAGCTTCCTCTGTACACAGTATATTGACAGAGAGCTGCTAATCAGTGGTGTGGGAGTGGTTGGACCCAGAGGCACGAGACCAGCTTGTCCTGTAGTGATAATCTCCTGTTGATAGAACAATTATTGTAATGAAACAGCAACACACAGCCAAGTAAGTGACACATCGCTGGAATCAATGATTACATAGGAAAAACCTGCAGGCAGATTCTCTTTAAGATTTTTTACAGTACTGGCTGTCATCATGTGACTACTGATGTGCAATTTTCATATTCGTGATCACATGTCGACTGCTTTTTCTTCCTCTTTTCTCAATGCTTCATAAAATGTGAAAAATCAACCTCCCATTCTTTCCTTTTGTGATTCATCACAATTTAAATAAGATGAACTCACAAAACACAAATACATTATATACATTACTTATTTTGCGAAGTGCAGCTTGTACTGTGCTTGCTCACATTCTGTTCAGCACCATTTCATTGCTTTATGTTCTGAATTCTTTTTTGCAGCACTCGCAAACAAAATTACATGATGAATTTTTCACGACAACATGGGCTCAGGCATTTCTACAACAGACGAAGGAGGGCTCTGAGACGTTACCCATAAAGAAGTGAAATATGTAAAATTCCTGCCATCATGTGAAGTGTTTGCTTTTCATTGTGTCCGATCTGAAGACTGCGTCAAGATTCAAAACATTCCTGCAGTTGGCTTAAATAACTAAGAACCTCCTTTAAGACTGACCATACTCCACTTTTCGCACTGTGAACTAATGAGAAGTAACTTCTTTTCTCATCAGTAATTGTTATAATGTTGATGTGTTTGTGACAGTTTGTGATCTTTGTAACAGTTTAATTGGAAGCATTTCAGTTAAGCAATATAATCTGTTTAACATGAAATTATCATTAAGCACAAGGACTTGTTGGAACATACAGAAAGGCTGAATATTTACAGTATTTAACAAAATATTGACACTTAGATATTAAGTGCACTGTATTTCATCTATGTATCATATTTTATAAAATTAAATTATCATGTTTTTGTCCTTTATATCTTCTTCTTAAAAATGACATGCTCGTATCTCTCGCATTATCTACTGTACTATGTTCCGTGTGGTTCCTGTCCCAATGGCTGTTATCAAACCTAACTCCAGATATATCTTATAACATTCAAAGATCAATTCATGGCAACATACATCTGGCAATGCATTATAAGTGAAATGTTAATACAAATATGGATATGTGATCTTGAACGTTTCCCTGTTAGAATTGTGACTATATCCTTAACAGATGCCTCAGCATTCCATTATAGGCAGTGACATTGTTATTAGTTTTAAAGGCCAATAAACCCCAAAGTAGCTGCATAGTGGTGTCCGTGGCATTAGAGTGTGGTTTGTAGCCTGTGGATGTGTTCTTTGTTTTCTATCTGTAATATGTCCCTACTGCGGTTTTATGTATCCTCTGCTAATATAGCTACCACCAGCAACAATGACATGGCCACATTCATTATGAATCATACAGAATAATAAACAGTTTAGACTTTTCCAGCCCAAATAAAGATACAAGCAATGTTTAAAGTGGCTGGTATATGCAGGAATGCCATACCAGTGATATAGTCATTGTTGTTTGTGTTTCTGATCTGTATGTCAATCTCATTTTATATACGGTATGTCCGCAGTAATCACAGCATAGTCACCCCAACCTCTTTCCCTGTCCAAAACAAAAGAAGCACCTAGAAATGTTTGTAGATTTTAAATACAGCTGGAATGTTGACTATGTGCCCTCTTGTTTCATCTACTTTAATTTGTATATACCATGGCCCTCTTTGCATATTGATAGAAAATATCATTCTCTGTTCTGTTAATGTTAATACAGAAATAAACTGTTCTGAATGTTTCTTCCTTTTGTATCATTTACTTGCTGTTTTTTTTTACTAAATAATTTGCTTTTATTCAATAAGAGGAAGCATACAGGCCAGGAACAGTGCCAGAAATGTTATACTGTATGGCAAATGCCAGTCTACTGGCTCTAGGGAAAAACAATGCCTAATTATATCTTCCTCGCTATAAGGGCGCGCTGACACTAGCGTGTAAATCGGATGAGTGCAATCCGATAAAAACTTGGATTGCACTGAGACCTATGATATTCAATGAGGCAGTGCAGAGTTTTGTATTTTTTCTCAGCTGTATTAGGCATGAGAAGAAAAGCGCAGCATGCTGTGATTTCACTGACATCAGACCGTGCAAGAAAAAAATCTCATCAGTCTCGCCTCTGATTTTTCAGATATGTTACAATTCTGTAGCATAGGAAACTGTAAATTGTCCTGTAAAAGATTAATAGCTGCGGAGTAAAAAAAACGGATTATACGAACAGCACACTGATGATAAGTGAGAAAATAATTGTCCCACTCTTCCTGGTGAGAATGGACCGATTATTTATACGCTATTTTGAGCATACCCTAAAGGAAAGTCACAATATACATGTGGACATAACTGTACCCTTCTGTTAAAGTAAAAAGAACCTCACAATCATCACTGAAATAACTTGAAACTGAGAAAAGTAATTTTCAGTTTCAGTTTACTGAAAATCAGACATTATTTTTTTCTGTTAAACTACAATTCAAAAGCAGTGAACATGTTTGAATTCTCCTAGAAAATATTACAAATTATTTGATCCCAGGGACATGATAAACTAAGGTGTGTCCAGTAATTAGCATCACAGGTGTTTACAAACTTGTAATAAGTCAGTCTGCCTATTTGAAGGGTGAAAAGTAGTCACTGTGCTGTTTGGTATCATGGTGAGTACCACACTGAACATGGATCAAAGACAACTAAGGAGAGAATGGTCTCAGGAGATTAGAAAGATAATTATAGACAACCGTGTTGAAAGTAAAGGCTATAGGATCATGTCCAAACAGTTGATGATGATCATGTTACTGCAGTTGCACATATTATTCAGACATTTAAGGTAATCTCCCTGGATGTGGCCACAAGAGGAAAATTGATTGAAATAATTGAACAGACAGATAGTATGAATGATAGCCAAAGAGCCCAGAGCAACGTCCAAAGAAATTAGATGTGATTTCCAAGGTGAAGGTACATCGGTGTCAGATCGCACCATCAGTCGCTATCTTGCCAAAGTGGACTTCATGAAAGATGACTGAGAAAGTAACCACTGTTGAAAGAAAATCATAAAAAAGTGAGGCTGGAATTTGCCAAAATACAAATTGACAAGACATAAAGTTTCTGGGATGTTCTTTGGTCAGATGAGACAAAGCTGTAACTTTTTGGCAAGTCTCATAACCTCCATATTCACTGCCGAAAAAATGACGCATACAAAGAAAACATTTATCTACTGTGAAACATGTAGCAGGCTCAGTTATGTTTTGGGGCTGCTTTGCTGCATCTGGCACAGGGTGTCTTCAATCTTTAGCCGGTTACAATGAAATTTCAAGACTATCAGGGCATTCTGGAGCCAAATGTGCTGCCCAATGTCAGAAAGCTTGTCTAAGTCGCAGATCATGGGTCCTCCAATAGGATAATGACCCAAAATAAACATCCAAGAATAGCTTACAGCAAAGCACTGGACAATTCTGAAGTGGTCTTCTATGAGCCCTGATCTAAATCCTATTGAACATTATTCAACACCAAACAATAGTCCAGAAAGAAAATGTCCCCAAGATTGCCAGCAATGGGTCTTATAATCTGTCTTGGAAAAATAAAAATTAAGTGCATTTGAAAGAACATAACTGAAGAAGCCATTTTACTGGCTTCACCACAAACACGTCATTTTTATTTTGTTACTTTATATAAATATGTTTTTTAGAAAGAGTTAAGTAGTTTCAAAAAGTGGTCTAAATTTTAAGGGGTTGTCCAGCAAGTTCTTTAACTTTTCATGCAGCCCAACTATAATAAAAAGTAAAACAGCTTATACTCATATTCTCATCTCCTGCTGACCTTACTTCGCTCTGGCTGTGTCTCCTGACGTTCTCTTCACCGCCTCTTCCTGTGTATTCCGAGCTTACATGCCATGTTGTTGAGCACCTTATTGGAATTTGTGATCACAGAGGCCATTACTGAATACTGCTGCTTCAATGGGTATACTTGGTTAGGAACAATGTTTAGGCGGTATGGGTAAATGTAACATTTACATGAATGCCAGACCCTAAAGAGCCCTAGCAGAAAATTATCCAGAATATCACACTAATTTTGTTGGATTCTCAAAGCAAATCATGATACCATCTCCTCCCCAGGTAAGCACAGTATAAGCAATTGATTGTCCAAACCAAGACATTCATTAGATTCAGGTCACCTTATTCCATAATAAACTGCAAAATTATGGACCTTTACTAGTGATAGTTTTTTTTTCTATCGCTCAAATTTAATTTCAAACAATGAGCCAATGGAGAAAAGCTGACTTTTATTAGAAAAATAAATAAAATAGAACTGAGCCCATACAATAAAACAAGTAAGGCAATTAATTAGTACTGTACTACTAAATAACACAAATTAGTGACCTGTATACCAGTATGAGAATTCTCATGTAGAAGATGTTTAGCTCTCACCCAAACCATGCAACGATATTCCACCATCCAATGGGACCATAAGCTAGATAATGTGGAGTGAGCTAACTACCCTGTCGTGACTCACGTCATAACTACGATACCTCCATTACAAGAGCAGTACCCAAAGAATTATCAGAGTAGTGTGTTTTGGGGTATTCGCAACAGGGTACAGTTGTGACAGGAAATCCAGGAAATATCATGTAGAGTGCTGCGCAACCAAAATAAATAGAGGATATGAGGGCATGTGTGTCTATAGCTGGAAGTTCTAAATCGAGGACGTATCTTCGCACCGACCTCGACATCTGCCATCAGTGAGGGGGAGTGTCAGCAAATCCTATCACTGATGTGCCCACAACATCATGAGCGACATGCGTCTGCACAGGAACGCGCTAGTATGACACGCCATGTACGGTAAGATATTATTGGTAGGCTATTCCAGGGTCTGCCTCTGCACCGCAACATCAAGCATCACTCGGTGAAATCCCCATTAGTTAGAGTGTGACGTAGGATGTGGAAATTGAGCATGACCTAAACATAACTTATATAGACAAAGGTCCCAATAAATGCACAACTTAACTTAAAAAAGACCCTCATACTATTTACAACACTTGTATTATTAATATTATTATTAAAAAGGGGGACTTCACTTAATGGAGTTATAGTGAGGGGGGTTACTGGCCTTATTAAGGCCTCGAACACTTCCCCTACCTTGCTACAGAGGTTGGCACCCTGATATCGTCTCTCCCTCTCTGACCCTATTAAACCCTAGATATTAACACCAACAAAAACATGATAAAAATAATAGTGTTTGTGAAAACAGATATAATAGTCAAAAAATACATAGCCTCACACAGCAAAAGACCATCTTTTGAGCATCAGTCAAAAATAGGTGCACTTCCCTCATGGCCAGTGAATTCAGAAGGATAATTCTTTCAAGTTAAAGTCACTTCCTGAAATATCATAGACACAATGTTTATATATACAGTGGGTACAGAAAGTATTCAGACCCCTTTAAATTTTTCACTCTTTGTTTCATTGCAGCCATTAGGTAAATTCAAAAAAAGTTCATTTTTTTCTTATTAATGTACACTCTGCACCCCATCTTGACTGAAAAAAAACAGAAGTGTAAAAATTTTTGCAAATTTATTAAAAAAGAAAAACTTAAATATCACAAGGTCATAAGTATTCAGAACCTTTGCTCAAACACTCATATTTAAGTTACATGCTGTCCATTTCCTTGTGATAATCCTTGAGATGGTTCTAATCCGTAATTGGAGTACAGATGTGTTTAATTAAACTGATGGGATTTGATTTGTAAAGGAACACACCTGTCTATATAAGACCTCACAGTTTACAGTGCATGTCACACCAAATGAGAATCATGAGATCAAAGGAACTGGCCAAGGAGCTCAAAGACAGAATTGTGGCAAGGCACACATCTGGCCAAGGTTACAAAAGAATTTCTGTAGTACTCAAGGTCCCTAAGAGCACAGTGGCCTCCATAATCCTTAAATGGAAGTTTTGGACCACCAGAAGTCTTCCTAGACCTGGTCGTCCAGCCAAACTGAGCAATCGTGGGAGAAGAGCCTTGGCGAGAGAGGTAAAGAAGAACTCCAAGATCACCGTGGCTGAGCTCCACAGATGTAGTAGGGAGATGGGATAAAGTTCCACAAAGTCAACTATCACTGCAGCCCTCCACTATTTGGGCCTTTATGGCAGAGTGACCCAACGGAAGCCTCTCCTCAGTGCAAGACATATGAAAGCCCGTATAGAGTTTGCTAAAAACACATGAAGGACTCCCAGACTATGAGAAATAAGTTTCTCTGGTCTGATGAGACGAAGATAGAATTTTTTGGTGATAACTCTAAGTGGTATGTGTGCAGAAAACCAGTCACTGCTCATCACCTACCCAATACAATCCCATCAGTGAAACATAGTGGTGGCAGCATCATGCTATGGGGGTGTTTTTCAGCTGCAGGGATAGAACGACTGGTTGCAATTGAAGGAAACATGAATGCGACCAAGTACAGGGATATCCTGGATGAAAACCTCTTCCAGAGTGCTCTGGACCTCAGACTTGGCTGAAGGTTGACCTTCCAACAAGACAATGACCCTAAGCACACAGCTTAAATAACAAAGGAGTGGCTTTAGAACAACTCTGTGACTATTCTTGACTGCCCAGCCAGAGCCCTGACCCAAACCCAATTGAGCATCTCTGGAGACACCTGAAAATGGCTGTCCACCAACGTTCACCATCCAACCTGACGAAACTGGAGAGGATCGGCAATGAAGAATGGCAGAGGATCCCCAAATCCAGGTGTGAAAAACTTTTTGCATAATTCCCAAGAAGACTCGGCTGTACTAGCTCAAAAGGGTGCTTCTACTCAATACTGAGCAAAGGGTCTGAATACTTATGACCATGTGATATTTGTTTTTCTTTTTTAAAAAAATTGCAAAAATGTCTACATTTCTGTTTTGTTTCAGTCAAGAAGGGATGCAAAGTATACAATAATGAGAAAAAAATGAACTTTTTTGAATTTACCAAATGGCTGCAATGAAACAAATAGTGAAAAATTTAAAGGGTTCTGAATACTTTCTGTACCCACTGTACACATAGATCATGTTTATCGACCAGCTCTTTATTCAGTATATACTCCATACTCCCAGATAGAACATAGATACTACTATCAGAATCAATAAACCATTACCTCAAAACATGTCAATTCTAGATGTATAGACACGGGTGCATCAATCCCTAAATAGAGACAGTATGTCAAAATGCCCAGATAGAAAACAGTGCTCAGACATTTACGAAATTCATCTCAGGAATACATACAGTACAGACCAAAAGTTTGGACACACCTCATTTAAAGATTTTTCTTTATTTTCATGACTATGAAAATTGTACATTCACACTGAAGGCATAAAAACTATGAATTAACACATGTGGAATTATAGACTTAACAAAAAAGTGTGTAACAACTGAAATTATGTCTTATATTCTAGGTTCTTCAAAGTAGCCACCTTTTGCTTTGATGAGTGCTTTGCACACTCTTGGCATTCTCTTGATGATCTTCATGAGGTAGTCATCAGAAATGGTCTTCCAACAATCTTGAAAGAGTTCCCAATGATGCTTAGCACTTGTTGGCCCTTTTGCCTTCACTCTGCGGTCCAGCTCACCCCAAACCATCTCGATTGGGTTGAGGTCTGGTGACTGTGGAGGCCAGGTCATCTGGCGTAGCAGCCCATCACTCTCCATCTTGGTCAAATAGCCCTTACACAGCCTGGAGGTGTGTTTTGGGTCATTGTCCATCACACCTCCTCCTCCATGCTTCACGGTGGGAACCAGGCATGTAGAGTCCATCCGTTCACCTTTCTGCGTCACACAAAGACACGGTGGTTGGAACCAAAGATCTCAAATTTGGACTCATCAGACCAAAGCACAGATTTCCACTCGTCTAATGTCCATTCCTTGTGTTCTTTAGCCCAAACAAGTCTTTTCTGCTTGTTGCCTGTCCTGGCCTGCTGCACAAAATCTCCTCTTAACAGTTTATTGTAGAGATGTGTCTGCTGCTAGAATTCTGTGTGGCATTAACCTGGTCTCTAATCTGAGCTGCTGTAAAC
>VIAB01041363.1:5763-18153 GCA_009801035.1 Oophaga pumilio
GATCTAATATATTTCTGTTGTCAGTTTTACCCTGATAACCAATGAGTGTTCGGCAGCAGTGATTTTAACTGCATCCCGGACTCCGGGTTTGGTTGCAATCCATTATTTGATAAAGTTATTGCAACCGAGCTCATAACAGGTGTTGCTATTAGTGTGTCAAGAGTGGGAGAAGAGGGTTGCATTGACAATCCAACACAATGGGCAGCACTTTGAACACATTTTATAATTGGTCAAAAACTTGTAAATAACTCATAAAAAAATAAAGTTACATTAAAACCAAGCACACCATGGTTTTTCTTTTGAAATTCTCAATAAGTTTGATGTGTCACATGACCTTCTTCCCATTGAAAAAAATAAAGTTGGATCCAAAATGTCTGACTTCAAAATGGCCGCCATGGTCACCACCCATCTTGAAAAGTTTTCCCCCTCCAATATACTAATGTGCCACAAACAGGAAGTTGATATCTCCAACTCTTCCAGACCAAAAGTTTGGACACACCTTCTCATTCAAAGATATTTCTGTATTTTCATGACTATGAAAATTGTACATTCACACTGAAGGCATCAAAACTATGAATTAACACATGTCGAATTATACACTTAACAAAAAAGTGTGAAACAACTGAAAATATGTCTTATATTCTATGTTCTTCAAAGGAGCCACCTTTTGCTTTGATTACTGCTTTGCACACTCTTGGCATTCTCTTGATGAGCTTCAAGAGGTAGTCACTGGAAATGGTTTTCGCTTCACAGGTGTGCCCTGTCAGGTTTAATAAGTGTGATTTCTTGCCACTTGCAGAGCACAGAGGATGGGTATTCTGGTAAACAGAAATGAGGTAGGATATGTAGGGGGATAACACACTGTAGAGAGCTTTGTGGGTGAGAACAAGCAGTTTAACTTGGATCTTATAATGTATGGACTGTCACAAAGCTAAAGCGTCCGAGTAATGATTATCCAGATAGATGACCCTGGCTGCTGAATTAAGGATGGACTGGGGAGGGGAAAGTTGAGTGAGGGGGAGGCCAAATAATAGATAATTACAGTAGTCAAGGAGTGGATCAGGGCAACAGTGAGGCTTTTTGTAGTTTCCATGGTGACACCAGGGAGGATGCCAGAGATGTATTTCAGGTGCACGGGACAAGCAGGTGGGCAAGAAATTGTATATAAGAGATGAAGGAAAGATTGGTGTCAAACATAACACCCAGAAAGCGAGCCTGCTGCCTAGATATTATTGTGCTGCAACACAAGAAGAGGGAAATGTCAGGTTTAGGGAGGTAAGTAGACGGCAGGTGCAGAAGATCTGTTTTGGAAAGGTTGAGTTCAAAATAGAGAGCGGACATGATGTTGGAAACTGCGGACAGACAGTCGCTGGTGTATCTTTCCTCATGTGCAGACATTGCAGGACCTTAGGTAGCCATGGTTATGAACACTAGCAACTAGTTATAAAACCGTTACTATATTGGTGAATGTAACCATGGATACCTAAGGTCCTGCAATTTCTGCACATGAGGAAAGGAACAGTGAATCAGAAAAACTATACATTATATATTTCTAATTGGAGGTAGTTGCTAATATTATTAATTTTAATATTATTATTATTACATCTACTACATATTGGGATAGGATGTTGCAGTTGAGAATAACTCTTTAAGCATTCATAGTGTCCCCACAGTGTTGAAACTGGTGTACCATTGCTTTGCAATATATGGTGAAAATTGTTATTTTTTCATAGTTTTTTAGGTTGAAGATAGACTTAAGTTCATCAAGTTCAACTTTTAGCCTAACATGTTGTTCTAGAGGAAGACAAAATCTCCACGAATAACTCCATATTAGAGGAAAAATTATTTCCTGACTTCACATCATACAGCAATCAGACTAGCTCCCTTCTCCATTACAGAATCTAGTTTCCATGACCTGTAGTAATATATTTTTTAAAAAAGGCATCCAGGCCTTTCTTGAATTTAAGCAGCGAATCAACCATTACAACATCATGTGACAGAGTTCCATAGTCTCACTGCTCTTACAGTACAGAATTTGCATCTGTGATTATGTTTTAGGCCGGCGTCACACTAAGGAAGAACATGGATGAGTGAGAGGCGTGAAAACCACGCATTACACACGGACCCATATTTCTCTATGGTGCAGCTCTGATCATGTGTATTTTTTTGGGCGTATCTTACGGTGCGAGACACCCGCAGCATGCTGCGATTGTAAGCATATTACGCCCGTTGAACGCCATTGAAATTCTATGGGTGTGAGAAAACAACGGATTACACACGGACCAGACGTGTGACTTGCGAGAAATACGCAAGACTTCTGCAGCTCACAGGAAATGGTGCAACACGTGCAGGAGGGAGCTGACACATGCAAATTAGCTCAAAAAGAGCGAAGAAGAGAGGAACGCCTCCACAAAGTCGGCCATGATGTCCACCCTAATCAATGTGGAGATGCTCATTGTGTTGGTGCAGGAGAGGTCCGAAATTTGAGACCAAAGAAATGCACATTACTCAGACCGCGTAAGGAAAGAGGCGGCATGAAGGCACATCTGTGGGCAGATGTTTACCCACTTTGGCGACAGCCCACACGAGGAGCAGCAGCGAATGAGTAAGTAACTTGTTATTTTTTTTAAACTTAATGGTCAGAGCGTAGTTATAGCACAGATTTTGCCCAAAAAATGTTTTTGTTTTTTTTTGTGGCGCAAAAATGTTAGTATACTTACATCCTACTTGGCCCCCATGACTATATTACGAGTATGTCGAAGAATTAGGCTTTGTGCAGCTAGCTAATTGATTACATTATATGTATCATTGCAGTGGATGATGTTATGAGAAGATGGAGAAGCATCCGCGACCAGTACCGGCGGGAACAGCACCAGAGGTCTGCGGCACCGACAAAAAGAAAATATGTCACTTTGACCACCTTGGCTTTCTGGCTCCTATTCTGGATCTGAGACCGTATGTACATACATCACACCACATAACACATATGCAGTTTAGGCTCACCTCTCCTACATGTTCTAATCACCTTTCATTTTCCAAAAGAACTCAATCCAACCTCACTGAGAGTGAGACAGCCTCCGACTCAGAGGCCATTATTGACCCGGTTGGGGGAGGCGAAGAGGTGGCTGGCCCATCATCTGAACCTCCCATCAGCATCCCCCAAGGTTCCCAAGCACCACAGCAACCCCCTCCTCCTCTACCTGTACCAGAGGCACCAGCTGTAGCAGCATCCGCCATTGGGGATGAAGCAGGAAACAGCAGCAGCCCCACTGTACTTCTGGGGGCCTCCCCCAGCCTGCTGCAATATACCACCATGGGAGAAGATAGCGAGACATCACTGGGTCAGACACACGTAGGCATGTTGACACTGGGGTATTCAATTACCTTTCAAGGGCAGCTGTGGATGAGGGTGAGGAGGCCTATGCCTGTAGCCTTGCCCGCTACCTTCGTCCCCTACCCCATGAGTTGAGGCTCCACGTGAGGATCAATGCACATCCTAATTGATGCATGCACACCCCCCAATACAACAAATGAGGTGTGAATTCCTTGAGAGGTGGCAGCTCTCACCCCCGTAACCTTCTGCGCCTTGCCCCCCACCAAAATGTGCATGCTCAATTAGGATCTGATGATCCTCCTGCACGGGCGCCTACACCTCAACCCATTCCCCCACCGAACAAACCTTGGCAACAACAGGGTCAAATGGCTGGCTATAATCCAACTTTCCAATATTGCCACTTGTACAGATCCAGTGTTGGATGCTGGTCCCAACCTGGATGTGCTCAACATGGTTATATTGGGGGGTATGATTCTCATGGGTATCATCTTACACAGGAATATAATCTCTCTTATCTGTATGGCAATGTGCCCACACACCAACCTGACCGTGGGCAGATGTTAGCTCAGGGCCTAGAAAATCCACCCCAACAGGGTGATGGTCAAGGTTGTCATCCAAGCCAAACAAACAGAGATGCTGGGAACACTCCAACCCCACCACCCACATACCACCAGCTGTTATTTTGTATTTTAGTTATATATTATGATTTCAAAAGCTGTTTTGTTTTTTTTTAGATTTACTTTAGACTCATGTTGTGCAAAAGAAATGTGCACTAATGTAGATGCATGTAAGAAACATATGGTTCCAATATGCTCTTGAGTAGGCATACTCAATGTTTGTTATTTTCATTATCTCTTACTATTTATAAAAAGTTTGCTATTTTTTTTACATTTATTTTTACACTATGTTGTGAAACGCATATTTGCACTCATCTGAATGCCTACAAACAGCATATGGTACTTAGGTGGTGGGATATGGGCTAGGTGAAAATTTTTGGTTTCTTTATATCTTATAATTTATACCAATGTTTGTAATTTTTTCCCCATCCATTTTAAACATTGTTGGCTAATGCATCATTGCATTAGTCTAGTCTTAGAACCCAACCATATGGGGCAGATATGGTGCTCACTAGTGATAGTGAAAGCTTGTTATTTTGCTTATTTATTATTATTTATGGAAAAGTTTGTTATTTTTTATATTTAATTTCACTCACAGTTGTCAAATGCATCTTTGCAATTGTCTAATGTGACCAATCACACATATGGGTCACATCTGAACAGCACTAGCCATATTGACTATTTGTTTTGTTCTTTACATACTATTATGTATAGAAAGATTTGTTTGTACTCAACCACCAACACATCTGTTATGACCATTAACACCAGACAGAGACTATGTGTACAAAAAATAATATATTTCAATACACACACACATGGGACAGGGACAAGTTCTAGGTTGGAGCCAGGAAGTTGGCGTGCTGGTGGTAGGTGCAGGTTGTTAATGCGAAGCCGCAGACCCATGATGGAAGAATTGAAGACTCTAGAGTCTCCAGTTCTTCCATAGGCCCCAATGTCTACAATTATAAACCTGTAGTTACTGTCAACCAGATCCAACAGCACAACAGAAAAATATTGATGTGCTTCCCATCAAGGGCTGCTATACAATTTGGGAACTGGCATTGCTCCTCAAATCCCCTGGCAATCCTCTTCCAGTCATCCATCTTTGTCTCATGCATCACCAGTTGATGAAGTCTGTCCCAGAGTTGTGAGCAGGTATCACGCACAATGCCAGATATGGTGGACCTCCCAATCAAAAACTCCAGATGGAGTGCGGCATAGGATATGCCAGTCGTTAGAAACCTACAAGTAACCAAATGTAGAGATAGCAATCAGCACACATGCACAAAGGTAGAACAAACTCACTATACATAACCATTAAATCCTTTCATTTACAAACAATCCAAAGTTCTATTTACCACAAGTCAAAGGTTTCTGTCATTTTTACATACACATAATAGTTCTGGTAGTTCTAGGTGATATATGGGATAGATTATGAGGATATTTCTGCAACAGCCATAAGGGTAAATGCAAACTTTTGGGAAAACACATCATCAACAGACAGTATGTAGGTGAGGAATACATACCGAAGTGTAAGTAGAAGGCGCTCCTCTGCAGAGATAGCTTTCCGCAACCTGGTATCCTGGTAGGTGATCCCAGGGCGCACAATCTCCAACAAAACATCAAATGTGGGAATGTTCATCTGACAAAACAGAAAAAACTTGTCTGGATGAGTCCGCAGATATGCATAAAGGCGGTGAAAATGGCCTTTAGTGAGACGTTGCCTCAAATGCAGATGCACCCACATTCTCCTCCTCCGCGGATCAACAATCACTGGGTAAGGCTGCCCAAAGCGGCGGGACAAAACCCAGTTGCACAATACTCGATCAGTTGGGGTGAACTGAAGAGTGTCAGACATGTTGGCAAGCAAGCAGCAGGACTCCAACACAAGCACACCACAAAAATGGCAAGATTGGGGGTTGCAACCTGATGCAGAGCCAATGAATAGCCTTGCTGATGATGATTTGAATGAGTTTCAGGCCTAAAAACCGTTAAATGTCCATTTTGCAAGGCAGCGAGAAAAATACGCTATATGGATGGCGTACGGATTGCATACGGATGCTTACATGCAAAAAATACACAGCCGCACCCTGACAACGGATGACATTTTGGCGTATTATGCTCGTACAATACGGTCCGTATTTTTCTACGGTGAGTGTGACGCAGGCCTAAACCTTCTTTCCTCTAGATGTATAGGATGTCCCCTTGCCCCCGTCGCAGGCAGAAGTGTAAAAAGATTATTGGAAAGAGAATTGTATATTGTAATAAGATCTCTCCTAGGACTTTATTTGTCCAAACTGAATAACTCAAAGTTTAATAACTTATCTTGGTGTTGCAGTCTACCCATTCCCTTAAAAACATTGGTTGCTTTTCTCTGCACCTGCTTCAGTTTAGCTATGCCCTTCTTATACACCGGAGATCAAAATTGTACACACTTTCCTAAGTGTAGCTGCACTAGCAACTTTTATAGTGGCAAAGCTATATTCTCTACATGTGCACCTATGTCTCTTTTAATGCATCCCATTATTTTATTTGCCTTTTAAGCAGCTACCTAACAATGGTCACTAAAGTGGCGTTCACCTTCTTCCCATAAGCCCATGTCTTTTTCAGTGACAGCATTTCCCAGTGTTTTACAATTTAGCACAAAATTATATGGTTTATTTGCTCCGATCAAGTACATGAGTTTACATTTACTTATACACTCACACTACATTACATTCACAAACATACATTTAATGAATAAAAAACTTAGTGAGAGTGCTTCTTTAAAAACAAATTGGAACCTACTGAAGCTAATGAAATAAGTGAAAAATTAAGAGATGTATTTAAGATGGAGCGAGACATGGGTTCATGGAGTGATGAGAGAGAAATCTGGTCTTTTTTATAGAATTCTCAATGAAGTTAAATTTAGAGAGGCAAGATTTATGTATAATCCAGAATCTTGAAGTGGCAAGAGCCAACAATATATTATTGAAGAAAAGTTCAGGTCTAAAGTGATTCTCCCACTCTCTCCTAAGCCTAAAAATTTTTCAGTTATAAAATCACAAACTAGACATTTGATAAGAAAATATCCTTTTATCATTTAGTAGTGTCATAGCCCTACATGAGCACACTGCTCTGTGTATTATATGCAAACATACTCACACCGGCTCCTAGAAGAAAGCTCTTCTGTATAGTTATTGAGCAATCACGGTATTAGGATCCAAAGCTCCTCCATTCTGCTACATATTTAAGGGCACAATGAAAAATAATCCCTAGCAATAAACTGTATATTATTCTAAATGATCCAGTAAATATTACCTAAAGTAAATGAAGTTTGGAAAAATATCCTTTTAACTGAATTCCTTTCTTTTCATTAGGTCTAATGGGATTTATTTACTGTCTGTAAACAATTAGGCTATTATCAATATTATCTATTTCTTAGACAGTGCAAACTAAAGGCTCCGTCTCACATAGCGACACACCAGCGATCCCGACAATGATCAGGATCGCTGGTGTGTCGCTACAAGATCGCTGCTGAGCTGCCAAACAGGCAGCTCAGGCAGCAATCAGGACAGCGACTATGCGGGTAACGTCGCCTAGTTACCCGCAGTGTACGTTGGATACCAGCCGCCTGATGCAGGGAGCTGGTAACCAAGGTACACGTCAGGTTTCCAGGCGTGGGGCTGTGCCTGGAAACCCGATGTTTACCTTGGTTACCAGTAGATCACTGGTCTCCTGCCTGTCACACGCAGCGATGCATGCTGGCCAGCGGGAGACCAGAGATCAAAAAAAAGTCCTGACATTTCTGACACGACCAGTGATTCACAGCAGGGGCCTGATCGCTGGTACGTGTCAGACATAGCGAGATCGCTGCTGAGATCGCTGTTTAGCAGCGATCTCGGTAGCGATCTCACTATATGAGATGGGCCTTAAGAGTTGAGCGATGTTGGAGCCGTCTATCAGACGTTTACCTTAGACTAGACAGTCTTAAAATGTGCCAGATTTATCATAGTCGTTAATGTTGTTTGATTTAAACCTTGAACTAGGAAGTCTTACAATTTTCCAGAATTATAAGAGTTCATGCTGTTTCATAAATTTAGTGTTTTTAGGATTGTCCAGTCCAAGTTTAAGCCACCTATTAGATGGTTTCATTTCTGCAAAAAATATTTGCACGATTTTTGCAAATTGTGTGATAAGCTATGGTGTGTCAATTTTCTCACAAATCACATCAATTTTTATTGAGATCATACCATCTTGTAAGGGAACGCGCATAAAGTGTCTAAAATATATTAAAATTTACAGAGCAAGTCTTGAAATGCTTTTTTTTGGTGCAAATCACATCAGAATTATGGAGCATTTAGGGCAGAGAAATTAGTCCCTTGGTTTCATAGTATTTCTATATTACTGAAAATCCCTGGCATCTTGAAAAATCTTTTTTTTAATGCAGCTAATATGTTTTGGTTGTAGCACAAGTTCATAAAGCAATAAAATATTCAACTTGTCTATACTCTAATAGGAAAAATAACTGCAATATCTAATTTGAAATACAATGAAAGTGAGTAAATCGTTTAATAAGTGTAATTTGTTTTTAATTAATATGACTATTCCTAATACATATATTATTTTGGATATTTAACCAAATTTCAATTAGTATTAATAACCCTGGTCTATTTATTCCATCTGTCTATCTATCTATCTCTTTAGCATTGTAGACACCAGTGCGAATCAACATCATAGTTAAACCATGTACTTTATTTTTCCCAAGGTTGTACAGACTTCCCCCCTCAACAAATTGATTTTTGTAAATGCAGACGCATTAGCTGCCTGAATTTCAAGTGTTAAATGTCGATTTGGTTCTGCACAGTCTGGCCACAATAATTTCTAAAGTAAGATGGAAGGGTAAGTAACATGTAAAAATCTGTCTTACTGCATTGAAGTTGAAGAAGAACTAAAGATAACATGTATTATGTTTCTTGTAAGTGTTCACAGATGACATTAAATATGTATAAGGGTGTAATATCCATACGACATCTCCACACAACCCAAACAAGAGAACTTCTTTTATGCAGGACAATTTCCTGATTGTTATAAATAGCATATTATTAATGAAATAATCAGAGAAAAAAAACTGAATTAATTTAGGGCATGGTAATGATTAATGATATCTCAGGTCTCTTTGTCCTTGAATATTATATCTCATGCACTCTGTGCAGTCATTGTATATATACGGTATAAAAATTCTTAATTGCTGGAATTGTCCTTACATTTCACCTTTTTAAATTAACATATAGAAAAGTTTTGGGGACCAGTCACTACTTCATATCTTTGCTAAAGAAAATACTCTGCCTGAATTTCAAGCAAAATAACAATGTAGCGGTAATGAATGAATCTGCCAAAATTCGAATTCAGCAGTCTGATAAGGAAAATTGATTTGCAACAAATGGAATTCTGTCGTTATTATATTGTAGAGTCTCTCAAGATACTAGAGCATAAGAAACATAGGGTGAAAAAAAATACTTTGCCAGTCACCTTTGATGCCGCAGGAACCTACCTAGTTCTCAGCACAGCTACCTCCAGCCTCTTTTTTCCTTCGGCACGGTATGTGCAATGTCTTCTTTGGCTCTTTAAACATCTTAACTCTGTGCTAGGTCTTCACGTGTTGAGTAGATTTGTAGACCTCTGAAATCATTAAGCATAACATGATGTAATGGCATCATTACATGCAACACCTGAGGCTTGTTGTGACATTCGAGGCCTGCTCGACCCTTGCAGCCCTGGCCCTGGTGAAGATGCTAGAGGAGAAAAATCTAACGTTGAGTGTTTAGTGCAAAAGAGAAGGAAATTCTGGAGTTAGCTATGCAGAGGACAATACAACAAGGTAAGACTTTTTTCACTTCTTTCAGATTTCTCTACAAATCTACCAAAATGGTCTTGCAGGCTGACTTTTTGATAAACTTTTACAAATCAATCTGAATTTTTTTTTTGAGAATGCAAGAAAAATCATTTAGCATAAAACTAATACACTCACCCCTATATTGTAGGTTTATAAATGCTTGAAACTTTGTGTCAATCCTCTAGAATTCCTCATAGAAATGCAAAATATATATTGGACATGTTGTACACCATAAGTTACCAATCCCCCTTCCAAACCAATGTGTTCCAACAGGATCTCAAACCACCTTTATCAGGAGGAAACAATTACTTTTACCAATTACCAGTTTGGTACTTAGCACCATTTCATATTTATACATGAAATACTTCTTAAATGTCTCCCCATTCTTCTGGAAATCCCTAATTCTACCAAGTATTTTGTCACCCTTGAATATTTTATATGCTTATTTAAAACCTACCTACTTCAACAAACTTGTAATCTGGGCTAAAGTGTCCCAAACTTAGGCCCAAACAGAACCTCCATTGATTTGTGTAAAACTGCTTACTCAATTCCTTGACCGTCTATCTATTAAAACAGATGACACATTTATGACAAAAAAAGGACACAGACCAAAAAAAAATGAGAAAATCAAATTAAAAACACTGATCAATATCAGCCATCTTTTTAACATACACAAAAATGTGAATGAAATGTAAAGTGCTTTGATAAATACATAAAGAAGTAATTATGTCAATTTTTAACCACTAGACATTTCTTTTATTCTCAGTAAATTTGGCAGTGTGACAGCAAAGTCTGTAATTTGATCAATTTTTTGTCTCCACTAGCATTCATAATGTTAGAGTAGAACACAAGAATATATGTACCTTATCAAGATCTAATTACAATTTTATAATCTAGTAATCATCATAATTATTTTGCATTCTGAATTTTGATCTGAGCATCATTAATGGCACAGGTCCTTTCATTTTTAAAATGTAATGGTATGTCTTGCAGTATATCAATAATATGAGGGGCTGCTGATAAGTCTTTGGCTTTACTCAGAAAGAAACGAGATAGGAAGATGAAACTTTACATTTATTCCACATACTCTCCACTGATATCAACACGCTTCTTACATCGGTATTCCAAGTGCTGTAAGCCTTGCAAAAAATAACAATTTCGGTTGTGCCTCAAACCAGTCATCCGTAACAGCCATGGCATCGGAAATGGTGTGAAATTTGGTACCCTTGAGGTGTTTCTTCAGGTTTGGAAACAGATGATTGTCATAGGGAGCAAGATCTGGTGAATAAGGTGGGTGGTCAACCAGCTGGAAGCCCAACTCTTCCATTTTTGCCTTGGTTGCTTGTGCATTGTGTGCGGAGGCATTGACTTGCAGAAACAAGATTCCTTTGGACAGCTTGCCGTGCCCTTTGGCCTTCAGAGCTGCCTTCAATTGGTCCAAAAGCTCAATGTAATACCTTGCATTGATGGTGGAGCCCTGTTTAAGGTAGTCCACTAGCAGCAGGCCCTCCTTATCCCAGAACACAGGCGACATAAATTAGTGGCTGATTTTTGCACCCTGAACTTCTTTAGACGTGGTGAGCCTCCATTCTTTTGACTGCTCCTTGGCTTCAGGGACATACAAATAAATACAGATCTCATCCACAGTGACCAGTCGATCCAGGAAGTTATTATCAGTCTGTAAATGCTGACAAATGGACAAGTTTTCATACACATGCTTTTCTGATCTGTTGGCAAACATTTGGGGACCCAATTTGCAGACAGCGTCTTCATGTCCAAATGTTCATGTATAATTGCACAAACACGTTCATGGGAAATCCTCATGATGTCTGCTATTGCTTTAGCTGAAATTCTCAGATTCTCCAGTGTGAGGTTGTGCACAGCATCGATAATCTCCAGAACAACAACCACTCTCGGTCGTCCAGGACGTTCCTCATCATTGGTGCTGAAGTGGCCCGTTTTAAGTTTGGCAACCCAGTTCTTAACTGTAAAATATGAAGGGCATTGATCCCCCAATGTCTGCAACATATCATCATTAATATCCTTTGAGGACTTTCCTTGTAGAAACAAGAATTTTGCTGTGAATATCGCATTAGACTCTGCCATTTTGATTTCCCGCGTGTGTTGAACACTGTTGCCATGAGCTAAAAGCACAAAATTTTGAAAACATATATTAGACACATAAGGTTTTCATGTAATGTAACATTCATTACCATAGAAACAAAAAAAATCACAAAGCCAAAGACTCTTATCAAATTCTTTTCCATCTAATCTATACACCACAATGTGCTAAGTATTTTTATTTATAACACTTGTAATAATCATTTATGTTTTGGAGGTAAACTTCTAACAATAGCAATTTAATAGTAAGTAAAATATAGGAGCCATTTAACTTACATGCAGCAGTTATACTATAATATTTATAATGTAGTGTAGAAATATGTGTAGATTATGGCTCGTAATAGTATCAAAAAGTAATAAAAAAAATTAAAAAGTATATTTAACAATAGAACTACTGATGGAGTCATTTTGACTAGTGTTGAGCGATACTGCTCGGTATCGAA
>VIAB01041366.1:9918-20097 GCA_009801035.1 Oophaga pumilio
TGGAATAAATGGCGCTATATAAATGTATAATAATAATTAATGGCGCTATTTAATATGTAGAGATTAGATTATATGTAGATAGATCTATCTATCTATCTATCTATATATCTCCAAGTGGAATAAACAGTGTCATAAAGCGATTAGTGCATCAAACAAGACTGCAAATATCGCTACATACAGGAGAGCATATTCAGTGTGACCATATAGGAAAAAATCCTAACTATTCAAAATAGCAGGACTAATACATTAATAACATAGTATACAAAAATGTGAAGGCAGGAAGATGGCAAATCATAATCAAATAATAAATACTAACCCTTCTGTAACCTCACATGCCCGATGTGCAACAGCATATGTGAAAGACATGGGCCGTACTGAATATGCTCTGTTGTATATAGCGATATTTGCACAGTCTTATTTGATGCATTAATCACTTTGACACTGGTTCATGTGATCCCTTGCTGATTTTGTAAGTTTTCCCACTGACAAAGACATGAACAGACTATAATTTTAAGGGTAGGTTAATTAACATGGAGAGATAGAATATCAAAAATACAATCCAGAAAATCACATTGTATAAATTCTATAAATTTATTTGCATTTTTCAGTGAGAAATAAGTATTTGATCCCACTGGCAAAGAAGACTTAATACTTGGTGGCAAAACCCTTGTTGGCAAGCACAGCAGTCAGACGTTTTTTGTAGTTGATGATGAGGTTTGCGCACATGTCAGGAGGAATTTTGGTCCACTCCTCTTTGCAGATCATCTCTAAATCATTAAGATTTTGAGGCTGCCACTTGGCAACTCGGAGCTTCAACTCCCTCCATAAGTTTTCTATGGGATTAAGGTCTGGAGACTGGCTAGGCCACTCCATGACCTTAATGTGCTTCTTTTTGAGCCACTCCTTTGTTGCCTTGGCTGTATGTTTTGTGTCATTTAATTCATGTTCTGTTTTGTCACATCTTCAATTTTGGATAATATATCGTATAATATAAGACTGCTTTATCTCTATTAATATATGTAACACCATTGTAACTTGCCTGTATATGATGGCTGTTTTACAATATTATGTTATCCACCTGTGACTACAACTCTGTGAGGACCCCCTTCCCTTATTCTTCCCAAACTGTTAACATTTTCAGATTTTTTTTTTCTGATTTAGAATTAAAAAATTGTATTAAATCTGAAATTTTGGTTGTGCATCATGTTTATAGGTTTTATGTTTTGGGTACACAGCAACCAGTTACTTTATTTCTGTTTATACCCCTTGTAAAATAATAGCACCTAAACTCTCCTTCAGTGCTTGCTCTGTTCCAGCGGTGTCGGCACTGGCTGTCCCAGGAATCGCTTGACATTAATTCACGTGGCCAATCAGCAGTGGCTTCACTCTCCCCACCTTTAATACAAATCGCGTATATCTGGAAGAAGTAGGAAAGCAGCAGCCCTCACTTTCTGAGGATGTGTATGATTTGTCCCAAGGTGGGGAGAGTGAAGCCAGCAATTATTGGCCACAGAGATTGTCAAGCGATCCCTGGGAGAGCCGGTGCCGTCATCGCTGGAGCAGCCTCAGCACCGAGGTGGGCATAGGTGTTATTATTTTATAAGGGTAAACACAGGGGTTGAAAGAGTATTTTACCCCCTCATTTAAATTATTACATTAAAGAAATGGACATTTAGAATTAAACTCCATGTCAACACGTAAAGACATCACTTTCATGGAGTGTGTACTGCGATCTCTATAAGCTGGGAACACTTCTAGTACAGATACACCACAGATAGCGGCTGATTGCTATTAGTAAGGAATCTCTCATGGGCTATGGGTCACACGACCGTAGATTCTGTCGTCTGAGAGAATCGGCCCAATTATGCAAATAACACTCTGACCAAGTGTGAGCATCATGTGATCCGAATCTCTCGGGTGAGAGAATCAGATGGCACTATGAGGAGACGATTGAGAACAAAATTTTTCCCTATTCTCCATTCTGCAAGTCCGTGAAAATCGTACTGCACTCAGATATGAGCCGTAGACTTGAATGGGTAAGTGGCATCCATTTCAGAGTCAAATAGCAACATGCTGCAATTTTTTTCACTGTGAGAAAGGGGAAAAAGAGTGTAGACAATAATCAGCAATTTTATTTACACATACACACGTGTATAAAATGGATGCCTCATGTCAGACTGAAAAAGACGCAGCAAAGAAACTGACAACTGGTTATGGATTTCATATAAAGTTGCCTAAACCTAAGTGGTTCCATAAAAAACATACACATAAGCTGAATGAACAATTCTCAGTAGAAATGACTATACAAAGAAAATAAATGAATGGAAGTAATACCTTTTGTACAGTCAAAAGTGCATCTGATGTTAGAATGATTAGAGGCATGCTGAGAAAATGTGCAAATAAGGGTATAGAAAAATGTATATCCCTGTAAACAGATGAGTGACAAAATGGTGATAAACTGCCTCTGTGCATGTAGAAAAAAAATTACTAACTTTTAGATCAGTAACCAAATAAAGTGCAATGGATGTAATGACTGTACATATCACGCTGTCAGCAAAAATAGCACAAATGTATAACCACATGGAATAAAGTGCATACTATATTGATTTTACTTGGTTGTAAGCAGAGGATTGCAGCATCTCCCACCCCAACGCGCGTTTCGCCGATTCTTCTTTCGGGAGCGGACATGTCGATTTGGGGGTATGTTAGGTATATCTTGATACGGAGTGTGACCTTTTGTTGTTAAGGTTGTCTGTGGACTAATATGTATGCTAATTTTTGTCAATGTCAGATTCTGTCGGTGACAGAAATCATGCATCAGCACTGCCCCATTGAAGAACATTGGTCCAAGTGCTATACGACAAAAAATCGCATAGTACTTGTCCGATGTAATGCTGGTGTGAGCAAGCCCTTACACATGCAGCTTCAATTCACCTGTAGGAACAAAAAATATTAGTTGTTTGCCCTTCCATCTGCAAAAATTAGCAGTTTTGGTCAGCTCACTTGTGTACAGGCACTAGTGATGAGTGAGCGTGCTCATGTGCTAATAGTATTCGAGGACGCCGAAGATTGCCTAACAAATAGGCAATCCCTGCATGTGTTGCCAGTGTCGAGCAGCCGCAAGACATGCAACTAGTGACTCGAAAATGGTATTCGAGAACACTGAAAATACTCTATTAGCACAATATCTGAGCACGCTCGCTCATCACTAATGCGCACCAAAATATATATAGCAAATGGGCTCTGTACAGATAGATGCGTGCAATAATTAAAGCCCTGACATTTCTATTTATCACAAATGCATGCTAAATGAAAGTTTTTAGCACTGATCCATCATGTGAATGTAATACATTTAATTCTGCAGGTGGAAACCAGCGTGAACTTGCCCGAGCAAAAAATATGAAAAAAAATCAAGACAAGGGAAAAAAGCAAGATGATGGCTTATCTGCTGCTGCACGAAAGCAGAGGTAATGTGTATGGGTTGCATTTGTGTCTTTTGTGAATTATTTAGGATTGTAATACTTCAGATAAAAAAGGGGGAGAAGCCAGCGCTGCCTATGGTCAGCATGCAATACATAAAGTGCATATGCACATATTGGTTTCTAACTGTATTTAAAAATGAGACATTTGGCAAATAATTGATCAATTCTTTGAGCCACCCCGCCACGACAAGGCATTCTCACATGGGGCAGTCCTACTCTACGTTTTTTATATTCGCTGTGCCATTACAGCCTCCTAAATGTATTAAAAGCAAGACTGCAAAAAAATTTTTTTTGCAAAAGTACCTGAAGCATTGCTGAATCACTCCCATGGTGCCAGTAAGGCAAAGCCGACCAGGTCCAGCGGTAGACATTTCAGATCTGACTTCCACGCTGCCAAACCAGCCACCACAGATGAAGGGTGAAACAGGCCCAGACACAGGTGCACAATCAAATAGAGCCAAGGGCAGGGCAGGGCTGCTGTATGTGTGTACAGCAGCCTAGGTCAATCACAAAAAAAAAAAAACAGAATGGCGTGCATAACCCAGCGCGCACGGCAACAAGTGGTGGTCAGCCACAAACCAACATCAAGAAAAAAAAATGCACGCCATTCTATCTTTTTTTTTTGTGATTGACCTAGGCTGCTGTACACACATACAGCAGCCCTGCCCTGCCCTTGGCTCTATTTGATTGTGCACTCGTGTTGGCCTGTTTCACCCTTCATCTGTGGTTGCTGGTTTGGCAGTGTGGAAGTCACATCTGAAATGTCCATCTCCGGACCTGGTCGGCTTATACCTGCGCTTGCCTTACTGGTACCATGGGAGTGATTCAGCAACGCTTCAGGTACTTTTGCATTTTTTTTTGCAGTCTTGCTTTTAACACATTTAGGAGGCCGTAATGGCACAGCGAATATAAAAAATGTAGTGTAGGACTGCCCCATATGAGAATGCCTTGTCGTGGCGGGGTGGCTCAAAGAATAGATCAATTATTTGCCAAATGTCTCATTTTTAAATACAGTTAGAAACCAATATGTGCATATGCACTTTATGTATTGCATGCTGACCTTAGGCAGCGCTGGCTTCTCCCCCTTTTTAACTGTAATACTTCAGATGTCTGTAGGTAAACCTTTTGGTGCAGAATCACGTCGTACCCCCTCTGTTTTAGAATTTGCGTAACGGTTATCATGATTATTTCCTCCTTTAAAGGGGCATTACCTTCACGGACACTGGTCGTATTTCCGTAGGGTGTGTCATAAATTCTGTCATCGTGCTATCATAGAATTTTGGATAACTAGAGGAGGAAGATCTGTGAAGACTCAGCCTTCGAGGTTGGAATTCAGAAAGACAGATTTTAAGGGACTCAGAGGATGAGATGGATCCAATGGCTGGATGTCCAGGAAGGATGGGCAATTTTGAAAAATTAGATTCTCAAAGCACAATCGTTAACAATCCCTAAAAGAAGGAAGAATAGGAAGCATTTAAGGAAATTGGGATGGCTGGAAACCGAACTTAAACACATGGTAAAAAGGAAGAAATGTTTATCAAATGGAAAGAGGGAGGCGTATCTAAAGAAAAATATAATGCTGTCTGCAGAACCTGCAGGGCGCAAATCAATTAGCTAAAGCTGATAATGAATTGAGGCTTGCAATAAGTGGGTTTTGGGGATATGTCAAAAGTTAAAAAAAAAAAAGTTAAAGATGCTATAGGATTCTTACAGGATGAAAATGGTAAAGTGGTAAAAAATGATGTTGAGAAGGCCGATCGTTTAAATTTCTATTTTGCATCTGTTTTCTCTCAGAAAGCAAATATAACATCAACTGATCTTCTCTGTACTATTGAAGGAATAGAAGAATCCATACTATCTATAAACAGAATAAGGAAACACTTAGCTAACATAAATAAATTCAAGTCTCCAGGTCCTGATGAATTATCCTAGGGTACTGAAGATGGCAGAGGAAATTATTGAGCCACTCTCCATAATTTTTGAAAATATTTGGCGAACAGGAGAAATCCCAGAAGACTGGAGAAGAGCAAATGTCCCTATCTTCAAACAGAGGAAGAAGGTGGACCCAGGGAACTATAATCATGAGAGCCTTCTATAGCAGGGAAGATCTTTGAACAAATTGAACTACATGTATGCAAGTACCTGGAGGAGAATGAAGTGATTAACCAGAGCCAGCGTGGGGTTGTAACTAATAAGTCGTGTCAGACTAACTTAATTTGCTTCTATGACAGTATTACTCACTGGGTGGATCAGGGAAACGCAGTAGATATAGTATAGCTCAACTTCAGTCAGTATGTTTAGTATATTTCACAAAGTATCTCACACAATCCTTATTGAAAAAATGACCAATTATTGAATGGACAAGGCAACTGTTAAAGTGGATTCATAAATAGCTCAGTGATCGGACCCAAAGTGTGGTTGTAAATGGCTGCACATCCAGTTGGAAGAATGTATCAAGTCGGGTATGACAAGGCTCTGTCATGTGCCCTGCATCTTTATCAATGATTTTAGATGAAGGAATTGAGGGTAAACTGATTAAATTTGCTGATGACACAAAACTAGGAGGGATAGCTAATACTAGAGAAGAGAGTGAGGAAATACCATATATCTAAACAAACCGGAACTGTAGGCAGCAACTCACAGAATGGTTTGTAACGGAGAAATGCAAAGTACTACATCTGGGCAAGAAAAATGAAACAAGCATATACAGAATTAGAGGAGAAGGACTAAGCAACAGTACATGTGAAAGACTTGGGTATACTAATAGATCACAGACTGCACATGAGTCAACAGTGTGATGCAGCAGAAAAAAAGGCAAACACAATTCTGGGTTGCATTAACAGAAGTAAAGAGTCTAGATCACGTGAAGTAATTATCCCCCTCTGCTCCTCCTTGGTCAGGCCTTATCTGGAATACTGGGTTCAGTTCTGGGCACCACATTTTAAAAAATAGGCATGAATAAACTGGAGAAAGTTCAAAGAAGAGCGACCAGGATGGTGAGCGGACTGGACTGCATCCAGTAGTATGTCCTACGAGGAACGGTTAAAGGATCTGGGAATGTTTAGCTTGCAAAAGTAAAGATGTATATCTTTGTACCGTGTTAGCCAGTAGATAGAAAAATACCATCTTTTCAGTTAGCCATTAAAAGGTATCAACCACTGAGGACTCTCAACTCTAAATATTTTTCTAGCTTGCAAAAAAGACTAACATGAGACTTGATAATAGCTGTCTACAAATATCTCAAGGGCTGTCACACTGTAGAGGGATCAGCTTTTTTCTTATTTGCACATGGAAACATGAGAAGCAATAGAATGAAACTGAAAGGGAGAAGATGCAGATTAAATGTTAGAAAAAAACGTTTTGACAGTGAGTGTGATCAACGAGTGGAACAGGCTGCCACGAGAGGTGGTGAGTTCTCCTTCAATGGAAGTCTTCAGAGGCTGGACAGACATCTGTGAGAGTTTAGTGAATCCTGCATTGAGCAGGGGGTCGGACCAGATGACCCTGGAGGTCCCTTCCAACTCTACCTTTCTATGATTTTAGAGGGCGGGACCTGCTTTTACCTCAAGAGCAGGTTCCCCTTTTCTCACTGTTGGGAATTGAGAAGAGAATGGACATCCACTTTCCAAAATAGCCAAGCTACTTCTAGAATAGCCAGGAAAATATCCCTTTTAAAGGAACAACCCCACGTGATTGCTGCAGCCCATCTTCAGATGCTGATGACTTAGTCTTCATGTTTCTGTCTGACAGGACTGACTGCAGCGGTCGTGTGACATAACAATCAGTAGCCGCTGATGGGTTACATCCTTCACAATATTGTGTCTGCCAGGGGACACAGTGCCAACATCCTTGGAATGATGTGTTTTTTGTGTAAAATGGGTAACGTTGGCAATTAAGAAGTGATTGTCTAGTACTTAAAGATCCCTTTTAAAAACTACCCAGAATTCATTTGCAGAAAATCATTTCCAACCATTATGATCCTAATATATTTTACCTTTTTATTTTAGAGATGCTCAGATAATGCAAGAGAAGCAGAAAAAGGCAATGGAGAAAAAAGACGAGCCAAAATAGCATTTGTGGATTTCACGTAATGGATGAAGATAACGACAATGCGTTGATACATTGCCCAATTCCTGAACAAAAACATTTAGCTAAATGGCTTTATTTGCTCCAATGCAGAGGGTTTTTCTTTCCTGCTGTCATTTTTAGCCTTTTCCTTTTGTCAAACAAGTAGCATAATTTTTTTTTCCCTCTCTGCCTTGTGTACATATTATAAATATACCGCCACTTTGTTACAACCCTGCACCACGTTCGGGTTATTTTTATTGCTTTCGGCTTTCTCTGCATGCTGACCTAGCATTGGTTAAGTCAGCTGAAGCAAATGTGTTCTGATGGAAATCAAGGTTCAACAAGCAATTCACAATGATTTAAAATAAATTGTCATTTTGTATTCACGGTGGACCCAGTCAGATATTGAATAAAGTGACTTTTTTCCGTGTGTAGTGTGTTCATTTTTCTTATAGTCTTTAGTGCCCCATTCACATGCATATACATATTTAATGAACCAGTCTAGTTAAAAAAAATAAACTTCCATCCCTGCACTTGTCTGACTTGCACAGTGTACGTTTTTTGTGGCAACACGGTAATTATCCTTCCCTTGATATTCTAGCTGGGCTAATAGATATGTTTGCAGTCAGAAGGTTGAACTAGTGTGTTTAGGGACGTTGTCTTGTTGTTGAAACACTCATTTCCAGGGCATATCCTCTTCAGCGTAATGCATCATGACCCCTTCAAGGATTTTAATATATGCAAACTGGTCCATGATTCCTGGTATGCACTAAATAGGTCCGGCAGCATAGTAAGAGAAACCTGCCCATGTCACGATACTTGCACCACCAGGCTTCACTGTCTTCAGAGTGTACTGTGGCTTGTATGCAGAGTTTGGGGTTGTCTGACGAACTGTCTGCTACCCTTGGACCCAAAAAGAACAATTTTACTTTTATCAGTCCACAAAATGTTTCTCCATTTCTCTTTAGGCCAGTAGATGTGTTCATTGGCAAATTGTATCTGGCAAATGCATGTACAACATGTCCTGGCTTCCTCCTTAAATAAGGGTCACCTGATTCACTCCTGTTTCTTCACAGAATGATTGACCTCACTAATTGAACGCCACACTGCTATTATTTTTAACACACCCACTTTTAATTATTCTAATACACAAACTCAAAAACCTGCAGATCATGAATGCGGAGTCTTGGAATCTACTGCACCAACTGGTAAATTGTTTGACCTGTGGTAATATAATTTATACCAAAAACAGTGATTAATCTGGTTAGTCATATTCGACTGCTATTATTTTGAACACTACTGTAAGGCCGGGGTCACACTTGCTAGTGAAACGCGAGAAACTTGCACGAGTCTCTCGCATCAATACCCGGCACTGCCGCCACTGTTTTGCTACCTCACAACCTTGAATTTCACTGTTTTTTTGAGTGTTTGCATCAGTTCATGGAAATAACATGCCTACAACTGTGAAACTTGGTTTTCTTTTTAAACTTTTAGGCCTTTTTTTTTTTTTTTTACTTTTGTAAGGGTAACAGGAGAAATTTTACTACAAAGTGTATAGGCCATTTTCTCCTGAGTACACCGATGCCCCATAATCTACTGTTTGGGCACATGCCAGGGCTTGGAAGAGAAGGAGCGCCATTTCACTCTTTTAATGTAAAATTTGCTGGAATAATTAACAGATGTCATGTCACATTTGGAGAGCCCCTGATGTGCCTAAACAGTGGAAATCCGCCACAAGTGACACCATTTTGGAAAATAGACCCCTTAGGGAACTTATCTAGATGTGTATGTAGCACCTTGAACCCCCAGGTGCTTCACAGAAGTTTATAACATTAAGCCGTCAAAATAAAAAATTACATTTTCCCACAAAAATCTTTTTTAGCTCCAAATTTTGTATTTTCACAAGGGCAACAGGAGAAAATGGGCCCCAAAATTTGTTGTTCAATTTCTCCTGAGTTCACTGATATGTGGTTAAAAACTACTTTTGAGGTAAAGTGCAAAGCTCAAGGGAAGTAGCGCCATATTACAGTGAAGATTTTGCTGCACATGTTTGATGGTGCCATGTTACATTGGCAGAGCCCACCTGAGGTAACAGAACCCCCCCCATAAGTGACCCCATTTTATAAACAAAATCTCCCAATGAATGCATCTAGGGGGTGCAGTGATTTATATTGACACCTCTGGTGAAGAAAAAATAATTTACATTTTTACCACCAAGATTGTGTTAGCCCCAAGTTTTATATTTTCATACTGGGAAATGGGTAAAAATGGCACCAGAATTTGTCCCACAATTTCTTCTGAATGTAGAAATACCCCATATGTGGCTGTATAGTATTACTCTGCCATACGGAGTGACTCGGGAGGGACGGAGCGCTATTTGCCTCCAGGAGCACAGATTTTCCTAGAATAGTTTGCGGATTCCATATACAGAGCCCCTACATGCTAGAAAAGCAGAATCCCCCCTCAAGTGACCCTTTTTGGAAATTATAACCATTTGGGAATTTATCTACAGATTAGTGATGATTTTGACTCCATGGGTGTTTTGCAGTAACATGCAGCAGTGGATGTTGCGGAGTGAAAATTGTAAACTGCCGTTGTAGTGCCCAGTACATTATGCCCAGCTCATGCT
>VIAB01041369.1:2908-17840 GCA_009801035.1 Oophaga pumilio
TTGCATTGACACCAGTGATAATGTTGCAAAGAGACACTTCATCATTGAAAGGTGAAAAGGTCTCGAGTTTATCTGCAATTTTCTCAAGGTCTTCACGATCTCTTCTCGTCCTTGACGTTCTTGTGTTGTTCACTGGTGACAAAGCTCTGGCAAGTGAAACCCTGCATTGCATCACTGTAGAAAGAGGATACTGGCACAGACATAGTCCACAAGGCCCTCTGATGTTCGGACATTCCACTTCCTCTGGTGAGTCCTCCTGCAGTTTTTAGGGAGCGCATCAGAGCTTGCTCGATGACTAGGTCGCAACCCATGCCTGCCCAGTACTGATCAGTCCGCCTTACAACATGCCTTACAACATGCAAGCCATTCATAAATCTATGGAAGACTGATGGCATATCATCTTCCAGAGTGGTCATAGACTGGAGGTAAAGGTAGGCAGCCTTCACATAGTTCCCATGCCCAGCAGCTGCAAGAATGGGTAAACATTCGGCTACAGCATGAAGGTGCATCAGCCAGGATCCTGTACGATCGGCCTCGATTAGCTGCCTTGCAATTCCTACCATCTGTTGGTAATTCAGCCATAGTTTGCTGGTGCGAGTGTGAGCGGATAATCCGTTTCTTTTGGTGGACAAGAGGTGGACAATTTCACTAAGGCAGTTGACCGAATTCAAGTCACTCTCCCGTCAGTGTCCGAGCGTACAACTGCTCAAGTTCTTGCAACAGGTCTGCAAAATCGGGATGGTCACAAAGTACTTTGTCTGCAACTTGCTGAGTAAAGGCACTGTCACACTTAGCGATCGCACCAGCGATCACGACAACGACACGACCTGGCGAGATCGCTGGTGCGATCGCTAGTTAGCTTCCAAACACAAAGATCTCATCAGAGATCAGCGATCTGTATAACGACCTCTGCGGTTGTTGGGAAAACCTAGTCCCACCTGTGACGCTGGTAAAGTCATTCATAAAGGGTGTCACACTCAGCGATTCAGGCTCACCAGCGGGACACCAAAAAACGGCTCAGAACGTTCATGAGCGATCAACGACATCGCAACGGGGGCCACATCGCCGCTACACGTCACACACAGCTGCGTCGCTGAGATTACTACTGCGTCATAAAATTGGTGACGCATTAGCGATTTCGTTAGCGATCTCGCTTAGTGTGACAGTACCTTAAGACACTGATCAAGGAGGAGATGGCCACGAACTGCACGCTGAACTGCCTTTCCAGTCATGATGTGTTGCACAGCATAGTCACCGTAAATTGTTCCCAAGATCTCTTTGATTCCACTCACATCCATCAACGTTCCTATGGCACCCATATGATTCATCAATGTGTCGAAGCTCCCGAGCATCAGGACATCTTGAACCGGGCTGTCTTCAGGCACCTCGTGTTTGATTTCTGACGCTTTCCAGTAGAGTGGCTGATCGAATGTAACAACTGCAGCGGATCAGTGTTTATCAGCAAGGTTGCACAGATACTCAAGAGTAGAGAAGATGCATGACTTGTCTCCGGAATACATGTCAATGATGGGCAGGAAGATTACCGAAGACGACCCCGGATGATCACAGTCTTTATGTAGCATGTGCATCATTCCATTCCAGCTCGGTGCAGGCTGTTTGAAGCGTAAAGACATCTCCCACAATACATCAACACGATGGTCAATGGCGTCGAGAAATGGCAAGGGCTTGAATTTTATGTTTCGGCGAGTGTGTTTTGCAAAACGGTATTCCCTTACATCAACTCTGCTTTGTTCAACTATCTCCAAGTCCGCAGTCTTCCGTCTGAGAACAGTGCGACTGACCTTCCTTCCTGGAGACACAGTAGCTATTATCCCCATGCTGTGGAAAGTCCCCTTCCCATCTAACGTGATATTATGATCGACGTTGTCTGCAGCGAACAGCAGTGCCGTATACAGTCTGTCTATGGTCCCACCGAGTACATCCTGGACAACAGAAGCGGCAGAGTTTTCCTCGAATCGCTGAACTTCCGAATATGATGAACAATATCCCATGGCTGAGAGACTGTCTACAAGAAATCGAGACCTGAAATGATGATGGAGCTGGACTGCTAACCCAAGCTGCAATGGAGCTACTATAGCCCTGGGACGTACAGCCTGAACAACTGATTGTCCAATGCTTGCGACCTTCCTGTGAATGTCCTTTCCAACAAAGAGGGTTTCAAGCAAGCAAAGCAAACTCAGGGGGAGATAATCTAAGGCAGACTGACATTCAAGCGAAGAAGTCTTCGGATATTCATCGATTGAAGATGGGATGTTAGACTTGATATCGCTCTTGATTAGTTTGGCCGCAGTCTCTATGATGGCTCTCTGGGCTTCTTCATCCGCTTCCTAACTACAGAAATAGTCCCTCAGGATTATTCTGGTCTTTTCATGGAACGTTACAATGTTAGGCAACCCTTCACACTCTATGAATAGCGAATCGCCATACCTCTCCTCCAGCCTATACCTCAGCCATTTATTACTATAGGCAGCACTGCCTCCTTCTACAAGATACTCCGTCATTTTCTTTGCAAGATCTGTGACAGTCAGTTGCTCTTCATCGTTGTCCTCGAGAAATGCACACATTCTCAAGAACGCTTGCTCTTGGTCCATGTTCATCGGTCTCCCTACCTTCCGCGGTTTCTTTGTAGTAGATCCACCACGACGCATAGGAATTCCATAATTTGTCCTAAAGTTTATGTCACATGAACGATGAAACAGACAGTCTGCAGCATGTAAGTCCTTCCCAAAGTACGCGATTCTCCCTTGAATGGTGATTGCCCAGTCATCATTACGCTGTTTGCAATGTGACAAGATGGACCTTACAAATCCTTCCGTTTTAACAAAGCTATAGTCATCGAAATTACTACTAGATCTTGTCTTCGAAGTAGAAAAACAGCCGCACTCAAAAATATTCTTGGAGTGAAATTGATTCAATTTTATTGCAGAATAATAATATACATGTGCCACAGCCTGTGTGGTGTGAATGGACAAAAGAAGATGGGGTTAACGTTTCGACCGTATGGTCTTTTTCAAAACCTCACTGTGAAGTACAAAGACATAAATATGAGTATCAAACAGAACACATACATGACTAACAAAACGAATAAAATATGTACAAATATATACAAATATATAGAGAGTTATCATCAATATCTAGCTATACAATCCCAAATATAGAAAATAATGCCAATAGTAATGTTCAGAGCATCACTGGTTGTCCAGAGGATATATATTATGGGCTTAATTAAAAATAAGAAGACTATATGAGAGAAAGAAAATATAGATAAACAATCCACTATAGGGAGTGCATAGGAGGCATAATAGTCGACATTTAAGGTTGGCCAGGTGTGTAGCAAATAATAATGAAGCGTAGTAAGCGATTGGCAATCCAAAAATCGGACATGTGCAATCAACATCTTGTCCGACAATCAGTTGTCTGGAGCGCTCATACACATTAGACTGCTGGCAGAAACGGTCAATATAGTTGGGTAAAATGTTATCCTAAAGTGTATGGGGGGGCCTTTATAGCTGGATATCCATTGTGGGTTTTAATTGATGGAAAAATATTTGTTCTTACTGTTGGTGATCTGCTGCAGTATATTTTTGAAAGCCTCAGAATCCAGCCTCTAGCCTAATAAATATGCGAGGTGGCCTCCACAGCCAGCCTTGAGCAGACTACAGCTTCTTTTTCTCTCCAGAAGGTAGATAAAAAGAGAAATGTCCTTGTAAAAGTCTAAAGACCACCATACACATTAGCGCCGAAGATTGGTTTGGTCGATCGTTCAGCTGGCAGACGTTTCAGCCAAGTTTCCAGTGGGCAACTTGAGAAGAGGGCACCAGATATCTTTGGCGGTGGCTTATCTCTTGGCGAATAAAAGGATCAGTAGACTGAAATTGTAGATGCCGGATTCTTATCTCCCCTGACAATCATCTGTCATGGCTCCTCCATACATATTAAACGATCATCTGAACCCGTTATTATCGTTGAGTTCAGTCACCATTAGTCTAGTCTAATGTGTATAAGAGGCTTAAAAGTCCTCTGTCATGGGAAAGTAAAATTAATTTACCTTACGTTTCACACAAACCACCACAGCCATTTCTAGTTTATCATTGTTATTTACTAGACCTGCTCACACTATAAAAAATACATACACAAATAGAAACATAATGATTTATAGTTCTGTTACAAAATAGATTTTGCATAGTAAAAATGAGGCACGCAATTCTTACATGTAGTCATCTAATTGTTCCCTTTCCAGTTTTTCATACAATTATGTAGTACAAAGAAGGCATATTCTTACAGATGAAGCCGCATGTCAGATATCTGGCATAACAGACATAAAACTCCTTATCGTGAAGATGAAGACTGAGATTTTGGAGTTTATATGCCGACCATTGTTCATTGCCAAATTCAATTTAATTGGCTCACAACTGAATTGTTCCATCATACAGTACAGTAGTCATGAACGTCCAATTCATTTTTACAACTAATCATAATGATGCCAAACCCAGGTTATATCCTTTTCCAGTTCCATGATGAGACTCATATCATCTAGGGGCAATTTTCATGCATTGGTCAACACCTATCGATAGTGTGGCAATGTAGTGCAGCTTTTAGATTGCATAGTTGGTGACAAAGTGTCATTAAACTTACTTATGAAAAATTCCATTTAGGAGAAAATTTGTCATCATGTTTCTGAATACTAATTGCTGCTACTGCTTTTGTGATCCCGCTAAGAGGCTTTATAAATGTGCCCATATATCACCATTGCAGTCCGGCATACCTTAGAAAAATGAATGACATATGGGCCCCCCATATAGGCAGGACTGGACCATTCTGAGTGTCTTCTACCTGCCTAATATTCTAGCACCTTTGCTTGTGACTTATATTATATTGATAGCCATCTAACTAAAAACCCCGGGCTCTCGACATTCACCTAGAGGGTGACACATGGGCAAGTCGCACACTGCCCTGGTCAGTGCAGAGGAGTTAGGCGGATGGCAATAACACCAGGTTTACAGCAAGATGTCAATAACACGGGGGGTGGGGGGGGAGGGGTATCTTCCACATCGCAGGGGCTGGATATTATGGCTTCAATGAGGCATCGAGGAAGGTCCAGGCCTGTCAATCTGTGCGCTTGACAATTATTTATAAATGGTGCATGGCATATATGAAGTAATTTCTCCATAATATGCCGGACTGTTGTGGTGATATGCGCACACATTTAGATAGTTGTTTAGATTGATAAACAAATGACTGCAGTTTTTGGCACCTACAGCATAATGTAAGGACAAAGACGCTGATTCCAGTGATGTATCACTTACTTAACTTCTTGCTGTACTTTTGATAAAATCAGTGTTTTATCAGCAGGATATTATCACTTGAGATCTAAAAAACCTACTGCCATGTAGTCTTCCACATTCATAAGCTCTGTATAACCCCACCCCTCAACACTGATTGGCAGCTTTCTGCCTATGAACCGTGCATACAGAAAAACTGTCAATCATTGATTTGAGTGGGGTTATATGGAGCTCAGTATTCAGAGAACTGCTAGATCTGCAGCAGAGAAAACTGTGATTTTATCAAAACTGCAGCCAGCAGTACAGTAAGTAACACATTGCAGGAATCAGGGTTTCTGTCCTTAAATCATGCTGCTCTCAGATGGGGTAGCAAAAACCTGGTAACAAATTACCTTTAATAAGTGAAAACGTAATGACAGGTTAGCTTTAAAGGTGTATCATCTCCCATCTAATGTAAAATTAAAAAAAAAAATTGTAAACAGTCTTGCAAAAATAAAAATGCTAACACTTCAATTTTTTCACTGCCTAGCCTTCCCTTATGGTTACACGAGTGTATTACATTATGCAGTAAAACTTATCTTGTGAAACAGGCGTGTGCTTTTGTCTCTGAAGCAAGTATTTTGCTACACAAGTACATACATGAGAACACACAATAATAAAGTCATTTAAAGTCTCTTAAACAGTGTTTGAGAAAATATCTAGAAACAATGATGTACATAGTTCTTCGTCAGAATACTTCTCAAGAACTACATAATGTGCTTTCTACGTGAACTACGCAATGAGATCGCCCATCAGGTATGCACTTCGATTTGTACTGAGTAGGTGGACACATTAGGAGCTGTAAACCATAAAGCCTCGTTCAGATAATGCAGCTTTACATCTTTTTTTTTTTTTCAGTCAAAACCAGAAGTGGATACATAAGAGAGGAGACTCAAGAGTGAGTATTTTAAGCTCTCTGTTTATGGTCTACTAAACCCTGTGTTGTATGAACGAGGCATACAGAAGAAAAAAAAATTATTAATCAAACACTGTGTACACACCATCATGAAGTGTGGTCGAAACCTAGCCGGTCATTAGAATTAAAAAAGGAGAAAAAAAAAAATACAAAAGCGAAAAGGTGAACATACACTTTAAGGTATCTTTATATATGCCCCAGTTGACCAATATTTTAATAAAGGCAGAAAGGAGGCTTGCACAGCAGCCATTATAATTCTGTTTAAAGAACATTATAAAAAACATTTCAGGAAATAAATGGAATGTATTGGTGTAAAGCTACTAGATAGCACTGTGCGATACGAGAAAAGCAATGTCCAGTTTCAGCAACATGACCATCACACATTTATTAAAATACCAGATGATAGGTAGCACTGCTTTCAGTGTAACACTTTAGGTGAAGAGCACATGAGCGTCTGGTCGCACTCGACCATGACTCTCCAGCTTTGACACAAAAGCATGTGGAAACTGGATAATACGGGAGGGTGGAGTTCTGGGGTCTCCCTGCCTTAAGAGGTTTTGCTGGACAATGTGCAAAAAAGCACAGTATATACTGGCATGGGTTATTACCTGGCACATTACCTGCATAATAGCAGTGAAACTACTCTAACATCATCCATTGTCTTATGGTAAGGTGCTGCCTGTGCAACATGAATTTTTAACTATCTGTTGTTTAGAAGGGTCACAAACACTGGTGCACCATTTACATCATGTAGTTAAAGAAAGAAAAAAATCCCTGTGGGTCTGGGATCCCTTTTAGAAATTAATCCCAAAATGGCTTACTTATTGGCCACGTGGTGTTGGAGTAATCATGCAACAGGAAGCAAGCAATCTGAAATTAAATTTCTAATGATGCAATGGAGAGCTGTTGGACTTGAGGAAACAAGTTACTTAGCAGCCGACCTTCAGATGGACAGTGCATCCCAAACGCTACATGGGACTCAAAAAGATGCACATTTTTTTACTGCACCAATACCGCAGTGTGTGACCATATAGTGACACAAAATGGTCAGCCTCGGCCCAGTGATGTCACCAGCTTCTGTGTTACTGAATATTTGGTTAGTATTGTGTATATTGCTCCAAATAAAAGGCTGCTTTGTCATACACAGGTTTAAGGGATATGTTCTGCTTTACTTCACTGAGACATTTTGGAAAATGGTACCACTGGGACATCATAAACTTGGATCATTAGTGCCCACTAGAGTGAAGGAAATGCTGTCAGAACTCTTCCTTAAGCTCAATTTATTTTTAGAGAGCTCTAACACTCCTAAATAGACATCGATTTAAAAGGAATCTGTCAGCAGGTTTTTTTCTACCCCAGAGAGCAGAATTTGGTAGGGACAGAGAAACGAATTCCAGCGATGTATCGCTTACTGGGCTCCTTGCTGCGGTTTTGATAAATCACAGTTTTATCTGCTGAAGATCTACCAGTTCTCTGAATCCTGAGCCATGTATAACCCGTCCATACCACTGATTGGTTGCTTTCTGTTTACACTGTGCATAGTTAGAAAGATGCTAATCAGAGCTCATGAATACCGAGGACTACATGGCAGCAGGTTTACATGTTCTCTATTGATAATCTCCTGCTGATAAAACAACGTAATTAAAACTACACTAAGCAGCCAAGTAAGTGATACATCACTGGAATCAGGGTCTTAATCTCTACATTATGCTGCTATTAGATTAGGTGACAAAAACCAGCTGACAGATTCCTTTTAAAACATAGCGTGCTAGCCTGCAGTAACCACTAGAGGGAGCTTACTGCCTACAGTATTCAATGTGAGATGAGTGTATAAACTGATAGTTTTTCGCTATAAGTAAAGTTACACTTTTAATCTACAGTATATACAGGTCTATACAAGTGATTTATAACTCTGTCTCCGTGCCCCAAGCACTATAAAATATATTAAGTGACAATCAGTGCAACCAGAACTAATTTGAGATTGATGGTATGTGTGCATTATAAGGGGCCCAGCACTTGATAGTGCACCTGCTCCCATTATTCTAGTGATAAGATCTTAGCTCATGGATGGCTAGTGATGCCATCTTCAAACATGCCTCATAGAATAAAGTGTACATATGCTCTTCCCTGTAAGGTTATAATTCACGTAAGCCTACACAAATTTTTTTTCATAAGTTCATTCTCTAAAACGAAAAGTCATCAGAAGGGGCCGCGTAAGAAAACCCAACAAAAGCATCATCTGCTTCTTCAACACTGGCATTAACAATAGAATAGTCTGTAGATATACAGACAGAATCTGGAACCATGACATCTGTAAACTCTGTGTCAAAATTGGAGATATCATCTGGGCCATCCTAAAATGATAAAAAACAAACAAAAAACACACATTAGAAAATTAATTCAAATCATAGTATTTAAAGTAAATTAATAAACATCTACAAAAAAAAAGGCCTAAAAGGTACATGTGACAAAATCTAAAGCTCTGCACATAGTCACCAAAAACTGAACATGCTGGAATGATCATACTCTCACACCAATTATGGTGTAAAAACTTTGCAAAATTTAAGTGTAATGTCAAACATTTAATTACAACCATTGTGCTCCCTGCATTTTTTTATGGGGCTCTATATATGGAAGCACTGAACACCTATAGGATTTTTGTAGGTTTCCTCATGGATTATATTATTTTTAATAATCTGCATGTATGCCTCTATACTTTACTTACATAACTTATGTACTATTGAGGAAGCTCTAAACTATACGAACATCCCAGCATATTTATCACCAATGGATATATGAGCTTCATTACCATGTAAAAACAATACTGATGTTGGGACTCTCCTTTTGATTTTTGTTAACGTTACGATGCTCTGTAATAATGGTTTTAAATCATGTAACTAATACTGCACAGACTTCCAAATTATTATGCAAATTGGATTTAAGTGCCATAAAGGCGTAAATTTCTTATTTTTCAAATAAACTCATGGATGGTATTAAGAAGGATGTTTTACATTAGCCACAGGTTTCATGCAATATGAAAGAAAAAGGATCGCTGCAGCTGAAAAGCGTAAAATAGTGCAACGCCCTGGACAAGGTATGAAAACATTAGATATGTCACGAAAACTTAAAGTGAACCTGTCAGCTGTTTTGGCCGCTATAAGATGCGGCCACTATAATACTGTAGATAAGCCCCCGATCCGCCCTGCAAGATAAGAAAAATAAGTTTTATTATACTCACCTAGGGGGCGGTCCGGAGCGGTCTGGTCGCAGGTCCGGCGCCTCCTATCTTCTTGCGACGACGCCCTCCTGCTCGCTTCATCGCTCCCCAGCATCGCGCTCCTGCTCAGGCGTACTTCTCTGCCCTGGTCAGAGAGGCCCAGCGCCTGCAGGATTTTGCTCTGCCTTCAACAGGGCAGATAAGTACGCCTGCGCAGGAGCGCGATGCCAGGAAACCTGTGAAGCAAGCAGGAGGGCGGCATCGCAAGAAGATGGGAGGCACCAGACCCGGACCTTCAACACCCATCGGACCGGCCCGCACCGGACGGCCCCCCGAGTTAGTATAATAAAACTTATTTTCCTTATCTTTCAGGTCAGATAGGGGGACAGTTATATACAGCATTATAGAATGCTGAAGATAAGCCCTGAAGGGCGGTGGCCGCATCTTATAGTGGCCAAAACAGCTGACAGGTTCCCTTTAAGCATGATCATCGTACTGCAGATAAAGGCATAATGAGGAAGGTTTCAGCCAGACATATTCATCAGATTAAGTGATCAGCTGCTAAAATACCACTACAAAGCAGCAAACAGGTATTTGAAGCTGCTGCCTCTGGAGTCCCGTAAGCCTGAAAGTGTAGGATCCTCCAGAAGCATGCAACTGTTCATAAATCACTATGTTCCAACAAGGCTGCGACATTAGCAAGGGGGTGGCGGAGTCATGTTTTGGGCCGAAATCATGTGGATAGAACTTGTATGCCCCTTTACGGTCTCTGAAAGTGTGAAAATAACCTCCGTAAAGTATATGGAGTCTCTGACTCACCACTTTTTTCCATGGTACAAAAAGGACAGTGCCATCCGTAGTAAACTCATTGAGTCATTGGCTGCAAAGAGCGTGAAAGTAGAGGAACTCATAGTGTGGCCACCATCCTCCTCTGACCCCAACCAAAACATCTATGATTGTGGAAGGCACTATTCTGATACAATACAAAGCAATTCAAGCAGAAACTATCCAAAAAACTCACAAATTCAATGGATGCTAGAATAGTGAAGGTGGTATGTAATTTGGCCTGTTATTATGTTTTTAATTGAAAAAAATCTTTTGATTTCAGTAAATGTGACCTCTTAATGCTGCAAATTCAGCAAATGACCATTTTCAGTTCCTTACGACCAAAAAAGATGTTTGCAATCTCTGTGCATAATAATTTGGAACACGGCACTTTGAGTGTTTTTTTTAGCTTTGAAAAAAATATTGCCATCATTGGGAGGTTAGTCCAATAAAATTTGATTCATACTCGAACGGTTGACGATTTGATCATTACACTGACTCATTTGCATCAACCATTTAGGAAAATCAGAGAAAAATAGCTGATGTACAATCATCATCACTTGCGTCCCATTTTGTTTGTGATTGTCGTTCGTATAGGTTTATATTAACTGTGAGGCTTATTTACATACCACATGAGGATCATATGGTGGGGAGATCTTCTTTTCAACCATATCTGTCCAGTTTATAGAGGAGAAAAAGGGATGCTTCTTAATTTCATTCTATAAGAGTAAACAAAATGAAAGAGGTAATTCTATGGCAGCAAGAAAAAGGGAAATATTTGTTCGCCGTTCGGCTATGTGATAAATTACAGAACAAAGGACAAGAAGTTACAATGATTCATACAATGACAGCCTGGAAAAAAGTCATACCAGGAAATTCATGCTCAAAGTATTAAGGTATTGTTGGAGGGTTTTTGTTGCTTTTAGTATTGAATCTTAGCTACTATGGTTCCTTTAAAGTAGGGCACGTGTGAAGGGGAATTGCAGACAAGTAGCTAGTTCAGACGCCTTGTCAAACTTGCCGATTCCTAAATATTCATAGAGCAGAACTGCAGGACAGAGCACATTGCCCCGGAGTCTGGTATAACATCACAGCGATTGCCTCATCTGGACCAGAAAGGGAATGTCATAATTTTGAAGTGCAATAAATAAGGGAAGATGAAAACTATTTTTTATTATTTTTTTTAAGTTTGTGCAACACTTACAAAATCATCCTTTGACCCAAGCCTCTGCTTTGGATCTTTTTCAAGTAACTCTTCCAAAATAGATGACGCCGTTATGCTTATGTCAGGCCGTGTAACTAGGGATTTGTGCAGAATGTTTTCATACATGACTGCAGTGTCACGATGATAAAATGGAGGCTGCAAAAACAAACACAAAAGTAATAATCACTGGTGAGAAAACATAAAACCAAGCAAATGTGCAAGAGATGATTTACCATGCGATGCGAGAAATGTTTAAGGTTGCATTGTGAGATTTAGTTTACCAGAATAACGGGGATGAGATTATGAAATAGCATTTCATTGTTAAAGGGCCATCAATGTGCACCCTCATTCAATAAAAGTAACTAAAAAAAAGTGAGGAGTGTGACTCCACCGATATGGGATCTCTATATGAAATCTGACCATTTTTAATCAAAGGAGGGAACTACAACAAAGGAAAGTCATTTAGGATTCATGATGGAAGGCGTGTTTAAGGATTCTCCTAGGGTTCCCCATGTGTGGGACGGACGCCCTCATGTACTTTATCATCTGGGTGGAGAGTGTGTATGATTCATATTAAAAATGGTGACTGTGAAGGATTTAGCATATTTATGCCAATAGGTGATTATTGGGATTATCAGATGGCTTAGTTTTTTAGGGGCGGTAGTTATGTACATCTTGAAAAACAGATCAACGCCCAGTGTTACAGTAGATGCACGGTGGGGGAAACTTAACAGCCCTCCGTCTCCTACTTAGCCCCACTACAAAGAAGAACAGCAGCACTGCAGGGTGCGGAGATAGTTTTGCTGTTCTAAGCAACTAAATCTGTTTTTAATTAGGTACAGAAAGTACACTAGTAAGGGGCTTACAACATGTGAACCCCCTTCAAAATTGGCAGCTTTTGAAACAAATAGAATACGATATTAGTATTTCCAATATTCCTAATAAGACAATAAATGCAGAATTGAGATTTACCAGGCCGTGCAGCATTTCAAACAGGACAGATCCGAGACACCACCAGTCTACAGTGTTGTCATACGGCTGTTTCTTGATCACTTCTGGTGCTAGGTACTAAAAAAAGAAACAATGTACAATTTAATGCAATCTTTCACCAACTCAAGTAAGTTTTTTGGATTTATTTTAAATGAACTTTCCAAGACTTATTTTTGTGCTTACATATGTGTGATACAGAGAGCTGGCACTGACTTGGTCACTTAATCATGTCAAGTTCCACACTGATTTGATGGCAGAACAAACTATTAAAACTGTGGCACAAACGGATTCAGAAGTGAAATTTTGACAGCAGCGTAAATAGGAGCATGTATTATTTATTTTATTTTGGTTTCTAAAAAGTGGCAGAATATTCTTTGTAAGGGCAGAGTCAGACGGCCGTATAACTCATGCGAGAATCGCATCGCACTGAACGGACTTGCCCGCCACCTCTCCTGACCTGAGCAAGACAGCGTGATGGATTACTATGCAGCTGTCAAGCTCAGGTCAGGAGAGCCGACAGACAGTACGAGTTATACCATGCGATTCTCGCACGAGAAATACGGCAGTGTGTCTCTGCCCTAAGGGAGATACAGGGAAGATTCAGGAAGTTTGGAGGGTAGGTCACTATTAGGGTATGTGCCAAGGCATGATTTCTAGACTCTGGTACAGCCGCTGAGTATTCCCAGGTGAAGGAGCTTCGGGAAAACGCTGGCAGTCATTTTCCTTATGCAGCTTCACCAGTGGCTTTGCCATAATTCTTGAAGCCGGCATTCACTGTTAAAGGGAGTCTGTCACCTCTTTGACCTTTCCCGGTGCCTGTGCACTGCAGTACTCTGCTCTGCCCTCACCAGGGCAGAGCAGTGCGCCTGCGCAGGAGCCGCGACAGGACAGAAAGAAGAGGCCAGCTTCGCTACAAGATGGGAGGCCCCGGACCGGACCGCGACGCCCATCGGACCCGACCAGACGGCGGAACGCCCCTGGGTAAGTATAATATAACTCGTTTTTTCACTTTCAGGTTACATCGGGGGCTTATCTACAGCATTACAGAATGCTGTAGATAAGCCCCTGATGGCAGTGGCCCTATCTCATAGGGCAAAAATGGGGTGACAGATCCCCTTTAAGAATAGAGAGAAGCCGCCTAAAGAAAGAACGTCACTTCTTCTAGCAGCTTCAGGGTTTCTGAAGACAGTATGTCGTTTTGAGCACTATGTCACTTTATGGAGCGCTTTTGCAGAGCTTTTTCAGGTGGACTGAGCAGAATCCACCTGAAAAAGACACAGTGTGCACATAGCCTTAGTAGACTTTACTCCTCTCAGCAAATATACCCAGTTAGAAATTAAGTAGAGATCCATGCACTGTTCCAAACATAAGGACTTTATTAGGATTAATGTAAAAACAATTGCCTTTGGGCCCAACATAACAGTGCCAAAGTGTTACATTGGGCACAGCAAAGGGGCTAAACTTAACAGCAAGTTTCATGAAAGACACAAATGATAAAACTTCTGTTTAAAAATGATTTTATGAGAACACTTGCAGGATCTTTTGTCTATTTACTAGGGGAATTTACGACTCCGTTGTAACTTCTAGGCGCACAGCTATATTTTGAGAAGAATTGATGAAGGAAGTTCCACAATTATACTAAGTATTGTACTTGGATAATAACAGGGCCTTACAGAAAACAATACACAAATTGTAAAGTTCTGGCTTCAACACCAGGAAAAAGGAAAGACAAACAAGTAATACACACAATATAAAGCCAACACTGAACTGGGTTATATACACACAGGTAACCTAAACTTAGAGAGCCTCTCCGGGCAACATTATTATAGGAAGAGCAGCCTCATCTTAGTGGGCACTGGGGTGCAAAATGTGAGCAAAATTTACAAGCGGCAGGATGTCTTGAATATAATACAATTAGGTTTAGCAGAGCAAGCGACAGTGTTACTGAAACTCGTTATGCCACATGGTTTCAGAAAGTTCAATATGATAAACATGGATTGTGCTGTGCTGAGCTGCCTCCATAACTCCTAATGACTTGTATGGGAATTATGAAAACAGTGTAGGTAGAGACAAAGCCGCTGTGTCACCTGTGGCCATGTAGTTCTCCACATTCATATGTCCCCAACCCTGCCACTGATTGGCAGCCTATGCACAGGTTACATGGGCAGAAAACTGCTAATCAGCTGTGTAGACGGGGTTATACAGAGCTCAGCATTAACCCCTTAACAACCGCCGATACGCCTTTTAACAGCAGTAGTTAAGGGAACTTAAACCACAGAGCCGTGAACTCATGGCGCTGTGGAAAAAGTGAATAGCGCCCTCCAGAGTCCAAATTTCTCCGGGGTCTTGGTTGCCGGGTGTAGCCGAGACCCCAGGGAACACATGATTCTTGTCGGTTTTTACCGACCCCGGTGTTGTGATCGCCATTATTAACCATA
>VIAB01041374.1:0-11391 GCA_009801035.1 Oophaga pumilio
TATTTCCCATCTCCAGAAACAAAAAAATCTGTTCTCCATTTTAATTTTTTACTAACTGATGCAGCAAAAAAGTGTATGGAAAGAGCAGCGTATCTGATCTGATAATTTTCCTAAATTAACTCACCTACAATGTAACTGTTTCCAGGACATTTGGGAAGATATTTAGATTCATTACTTTTCATAAAATGTGGTATAAGATGTGTGAAGATGCAGTGAGAAATTGCTGTAAGAGGTGCTAATTTATGTTGAAGGCTGGTAGATACTTCAGTTATGTTTAGAGCGTTGAAGTTGAGCACCAGCAAAGCTGCTGTGTGACATAATAATTGTTATATGGGTGTTATATCGGTGAATTTGCTTATGCAAAACTAGGAGATTTATGAGGCGACTTGTACCAAAATTCTTGAGGGAAAAAAATATTGCATATGTTGGACCAAAAACTTTTTTTTTTCTTGATTTTTACTCCTTCCTCAGCTTAAAAAATGTACTATTTTATTTATGCCATTATATACCCTTAATCTACACCAGTTAAAATGTTAATAGTTGAGAGTTGCCCCTAGGGAGCACTGACTTAGTGAGTGGTGCATGGCAATCCTTGGACTGCAAACCATAGCAGGTACATCAGCACGTGAAGATTCCACAAATTTATTCAAAGGCCTAGACTTCTTTAGAAACTAGCCACATTTACTAGTTTTATTTAGATAGACATATGAAAGCCAAGTAAATTTCCCCAAAAGTTTCTAAAAGAGTACCATTCAAATTGCCTCTTCAGAGAGGAAGAGGAGCTGAACTCTAAAGCGCCATCTGTTGGAAGCAGCGATCCTACATTATCGACCCTTTAACGAGTCTTGCAATATGACTTAGGACAAAATCCCAATCAGAATCTCTATTTGCAGACAGTGTTTTGTGGTATTGCCCCTCGTCAGTACAAAGTATGAGATCTGATTTGGCTAGGTGAGAGCTTCTGGACTGAGGTCTAAGGGGTAACCTTTCTACTTGCGGAGAGTGACATACCGGCCATGGCATGCCAATGTAAGGAGGCTTATTTGCCGTGCAATGCTCCCGTGGGAAATTTAATATGCAAATTGCCTCTTCAGACAGGAAATGTACCAGATATTATAAGTTCCAGCAGTTCAACTTTACCTAATGTGCTTCAAACAAATATTATATATATATATACTGAGTTTGTTAACCAGAATCTGTCAGCAAATTTTTACCATGTAATCTGACAGCAGCATGCTCTAGGGACACAGTCCCTGATTCCAGCAATGTGTCACTTAGTTTAGTGGGTGCTGCAGTTGTGTTTTCTCTGCTGAAGATCTTGCAAAGTTGAACCCTGTATAACTCCGGCCACACCACTGATTGGTATCTTTTTGTGTGAGCTGTGCACAGGCAGAAAGCTGACAATTGGTGTTGGGGGCATGGTTGGACCAGGCGTTATGACACACTTGGTCCTTTAGTGATAATCTCCTAATGATAAAACACTGATTTTATTGAAACCACAATACACAGCTCAGTAAGTGATACATTGATGGAGTCTGGGTCTCTGCTCTTACATCATGCTGCTCTCAGATTACAAAACAAAAAGTTACTGTTGTCTGTTGTTAGGGCATCCTATGAAGACCCCCTCTATTGGATGTGAAGCAGCTGCCGGAATGTCTCTCCATCTGGAAGAAACATGGATGTTCCTTTAATCAAAAAATTACAGTCTATGGATAAGTGTTTAGGCACTTGGATCCTCCAAGCCCAAGATCTGAGTTGACACACTGGCCACAGGAGTCTGTGCAGCAGGCAGGTGATGTACATGGGAAATGGGTAGAAGAAGCACTGGAAACCGCAGATAGATGGGCGACTGGGAAGCAGGTAGCCGAGGCACTGGAGTCTGCAGGCAGACAGGACTCAGGAACACATTCTTAATACTATGACACAGGTGTGTGTCTTGGTAGGCCTCATATAGGCCCAGGCAGATGATCGAGTATGCTGGGCCACCTGCAAAGCCCTACGTGGAATGCAACACAGAGTTCAGCAAACGGGGGTGAAGGGAGCAAAGCCCGGATCCGGGACAGGTGCATAACAATAAGGAATAGTAGCGTTTTGGGAGCGGCACACTTGTGCTTCGTTCTAAATGCTGCGTTGTACAGTGCAAGCAGAGTGGATGGGTTTTAGAGATATCCCATGCCCACTGTGCTTCTATTTGACTCTGCGTAAATTCTCCAGGTTTACGAGTCGCAGTATGTCAATTTCAGTTTCGTCTCCGCACCAGGAATTTCCACAATAGATATGTATTGGATGCGGTAAATCTGCATTGATCCGTTCGGATTTACCTGCATGATTAGAAGGCAGCAGAAATACGCTGAGTCGAAAGCGCTGCTACTTACTGATTGTGGGAACGTAGCCTTAGGAGTTTCCAACTGCTTCTTCCAGCAATAACCGCTGATTACCGAGGAGCCCCCTCAAGTAGCAACCATCGGCTTATTGTTGGTAAATCTTTGATGTAGGAAAAGATCTTCTTATTTATAAATACATTTTTTTCCACTGAATCTGATTATATGGAGCAGTGGCCGCACTTGCCTGATAGTGCTATATGAGTGTTGTGTGCTGATTCCAGTCCCCGCTGCCCAGGGAAGGAATATAAACACATGTTGATAATGTAACAGCACTACAGTCTTGAATGCAATTAATGTGCTTTATAATTGGGTTCCCAGGAGCGCGTCCAACACACTGTAACATTTCGGACCTATGGTCCTTCATTTGGATTTCAGGGTACAGGAGCCTCTTTATGTGCCTCCAGCACTGAAAGCCAGATGAAGCAATATGGAACCTAAACATTGTTATAATTGGCTCCACATGAGTATATCAAAGCACCTTAATTGCATTCAAAACTGTAGTGCTCTTCCATTTCTGCTGATTGGGATGACTGAGAGAATAGAGGCACAATACCTGAATATATTTATCTGATTGATGACATAAGATTTGACATTTTGCTTATTTCTAGTAGTACATTAAAAGGACAAACCCTTTTAAGTGCATTCAATTAGCCTTGAGAACATCTGGTTGCGGAAGAAGTTGATGAGCTGCACAATGCGACGATGTGTTCTTCTTGGTGACTCATTGGCTTGTTTGTCACAGTTGTTGCCTGATCTTTTTAAAGGATTTCTCTTGCTTTAGATCTTATTTTATTTAATCCAAGGAATAATGTAATAAATATTGCTTAGCAGCGACCATCACAATTCTTGTGTAGGACGTAGGAACACACTGATGTAGGTGGACTCGCGCTTCTCCTTGAGTCTCCTCATAATTCGTAGAAGAAGAATAATTTTATTGTACTGTTTTCGTAGCTGCAAATGACTTTCTGAGATATGTGACTGCTAAGAGATCATCATATCAAAGCGATGAGCAGTCATACAGTTTATTTCAATAGTGTTGGTAAATGTTCCTGATCCTGTGTGCCATCATGAGGAACACATGGGTGTGCTGCCTGCACAACAGCAACAACATTTCTCTAAAAAAGCCACATGAGTCATCTCATCCCAATGAATGATTTATCCTTTCAGCTAGCAAATAGCACCAATTTAACTAAGGCCTTGCCTTGTTCAGACGGCTGAAACACTGTATATTTTAACATCAGTATAATGGCCACAAGTCCTTACCTGATTACGAGTCTACCCAAGTGAATTAATAGCACCAGAGATTCCTATGATTCTGTTAGTTTGAGTGATATACAATTTTAAAATGATTGAAATCTGTGGCCGGGTTCACATTGGATTTCTCTATATATTTAGCCCTCTACGGGGACTTATGTCTAAATTGCTGAAATATGGGATTTAGACGTCCCATAGACAGAACCACTGAGTTCAATGAGGCAAACTCAGTCCAACTTTGGACTCTGTTTGGCCTTCTTTCAGTTGGTTTCTACCTTTTTAGCCAGACACAATAGTATATAGACTACACTCTTATGTCTTGTCAAAACAAGAAAACTGATACTGCTGTAGATTAGGTCATAGAAAGTCAAAAGTTTCATGTTTTTGCCTCATAAAACTCAATGGCTCTCTTGGGGGCATGTATGAATACTGTTTTTTCAGGATACCATGCGAGATCTACAGCTTGCATTACGAGAGGGGGGTGTAGAGGGATGTCTGATCCTGCTCTGCATACTGAGATGCCACAACCTGGAATTTTGGACCCATTTTTGCTCTAAAGCATGGTGCTTTTAAGAGGCCATTACAGACAATGGCCATCATTTTTTTTTACGTAGAGGTCAATTAATAAAATTGACAAAAATAGCAGCAAGGGGACTTACCGTATACTTAAAACTTAACATTTAATCTCAAAGTTTTAAAATCCAGACACACATACAATTAGAACTATCCTCATTAACAATTCATCATGTTAACAGAGGATATTGATATGCTCAGGAGAAATAAGCCAATAATATTGACCAAAAGACCATTCAAAAAGGAGAATAATGATAATTCAGACCATATTAAGAATAACTCAACTGAGAGACGGACCCAGTGCAATAGGAAGGTGTATGCACTAATGTTTTATACTGCCATATCCCCTGATGAATCCATGATGGCGGAAACGCGTCGGGAGCGGTCCTATTGGTGTTGGCATGAAGGTGTCCTGATGCATTCCTTTTAAAGGAGTTAATATAAGAAGGCGGTGTCTCCGTAGATGGGTGAGATTGTTTCAATCCGTCATTATTGTCATCCCTTATGCTTTCAGACGATTTGAATGATGTTCCAGCGGTGCTGGGTTATTCTTAATATGGTCTGAATTATCATTATTCTCCTTTTTGAATGGTCTTTTGGTCAATATTATTGGCTTATTTCTCCTGAGCATATTAATATCCTCTGTTAACATGATGAATTGTTAATGAGGATGGTTCTAATTGTATGTGTGTCTGGATTTTAAAACTTTGAGATTAAATGTTAAGTTTTAATTATAAGTCCCCTTGCTGCTATTTTGGTCAATATAACTGGGATTTTTTTTATTCTATTTGTAAAAATAATTGCTTTATATCAATTAATAAAATTGCCTATCTGTGGTTGCCCATTGTTTTATTAAATAAAAAGGGCAGCGATAGGTACTTTTTAAGAACCAGAGAGAGTTCATCTTATAAAGATGTTTCCCGCACAGGATACCTGTATTTATAAGCAGCAGTTACCCAGCGACGAAACATACTCAGAGGCATTATACCTAGTCTTTCAAGATCAGTTGGGTTACAGTAATAGTATGTTCACACAGATTTTTTTTGTGGAGGTTCTGGAGCAGAAACTGAGCAGAAAGTCTTTAAATATTCCTCTAAGGCCGGGGTCACACTTGCGAGAAACTGGCACGAGTCTTGCACCTCAATACCCAGCACTGCCGCCGACACTCGGGACTGGAGTATGCGGCTGCATGTATTTCTATGCAGCTGAACACTCCAGTCCGAGTGCTGGCCGCAGTGCCTGGCATTGAGGTGCAAGACTCGTGCCAGTTTCTCGCAAGTTTGAACCTGGCCTAAAACTTCTGCTCAGTTTCTGGTCTGAAAACTCTGCCAAAAGACTCCATGTGCACAGAGCCGAAGGCTTCCTGACAGGATTTTGCACTGCTTACAATACTTTATTACTTAAAACTGAAGATAGACATAGAATTGACTGGACCCAATTCATTTTTAAAACATATTTAGGTTATAAAACCCAGTGTTTTCTTTTTATCTGCTCCAGCACACAAACAGTTGATCTGCATTAGTAGAGCTGGAAACATTTTTTTTTTTTGCATTTAAAGCAATATCAATGTTACTGCTGACCATCAACTGGGGGAAATTTTCTAAATGTAAGAATGAGAGGAGAGAGAAATGCAAGATCCAAGCCTGTATCAAACTAAACAACGTCTCAACAAGGTGGTCCTCCTACTGACCTTCAGGGCACAGAACACAACAGATCTTACCAAGTTTCTGATCCAGTCCACTTGCTGGAGCCAATTCTTCTTTTGGATCTACTGAAATGTAGTTTAACCAGTTATAGCACAGAGACTAGGACTAGTGATGAGCGAACTTGCTCGGATACTGTGTTATCCGCGAATGCTCGGTGTTATCTGAGTATCTTGGGCATGCTCGGATAATATTTTCGAGTCCCCGCGGCTGCATGTTTTGCGGCAGAAGAGACCCTCAACACATGCAGGGATTGCTGTTTGTTGGGCAATCCTTGCATGTGTTGCTGCTGTCTACGGCCACAAAACATGCAGCCGCGGGGACTCGAAAATACTGTCCGAGCATGCCCAAGATACTCAGATAACACCCAAGCATGCTCAGATAACACGCTATCCGAGTACGTTCGCTTTTTCACTAACTAGGACCTCTTATGCATGGCCGAGCCCTGTGCTTGGAGCAAATATAGACACAGGAGTCCTTATGGCTTTGTACCATATATTTGCACATACTCTTAGTACAGCTGTTTGGTACTTCGATGGGATATTGTATAGTAATTCACATTTGATATCCTAACAATGTGGTGTTCAATGGAGCATGCATCAAAAAATAGTCTGTCTCTACTGTATAATCAAAGACATGGGGCTGTTTAGTGTGGCCTGAATACCTCTGTGGGTTCCAAGCTTATGTGGAGTTACATCTTCTACTCAAATGTTCGTATTATAATTTTTACATCACATTTTGCTTATGCTAAACTCCCATGAGCCAAGATTAATAATTTGTCAAGAGATTATTAAATAATGATCTATGAACTCTATCCGTTTACTCATTGTACATGATAGTTAATGGAAATAATTTACCAAGGATAAATACTTAAATGATATGCTTGTGTGCATGAGCGTGATCTGTAAAGAGCAGGCTATGTTCACTTTTTTGCTTCATTTTTTTCTGCAATAAAGAAGCTGTTTTTACAGAACTGGCAAAAGCTATACACAAGTAGGGTTCCTCCCAAAATTCAAGAAATATAGCAAACTCTGCACTCCTCATGTAGAATGCATTTTTAGACTGTATAATTATAATAATCTACAAGTAATCATATGGCGTTTCTTTCTTTGTAATCAGACATTTATCTGAAAAAGATTGCGGTAGGAGAGGAAGTTAGCTAATGGGAAGATGGTTGGTAAAGCAGCACCAATGGAGTGGCGTGTCCAACGTGGAGATGTCACTCCATTAGCAAATACTGAAACATCTTCTGATTGCTAGCACAATAAACTCTAAATTTATTTTCTTAGAGTTTCAAGTTCTCTATATTTCTTCCATTACTCCATGTTTACTCCATGTAAAAATGTGGATCAACATGGTGAAAGTTGAACGGGGCTTATTGGCTCACTCTGACATTGGGCAGCATTTGTAGGGCTTACTTGTGTTAAGTACATTATTATATACTGTAATATCGTCCGGCTCGGCAGCAAACATGGGTGACCTGATGCATCTATTTAAATATGTCAGATGGAAAAACTAGGATAGGGATTAATGAGAGAAAAAAAATATCAAAATAACTTCTCAAGTGTTCCAGACCCTTACATATTGACAAATGTGGAACCTCTGGTCAGCCCAACATAATCACTAGGGCACATTCGCACGCCCATTTTTTGCATACATGTGATATCCGAGTTTTTCACAAAAAGCACTCTTATCTACTAGTGTCTATGGGGTTGTGTACATGTTTATTTTTTGCTGACCGAGCGGTCTGTATAAAATTGCAGAGAGATGTTCGAAGGTTATCCAAGTGTCTGAATGAACTCGGCAATGAAAGTTGATGGGTCTCGGAAAAAAATGACTCTGATGCCTTCTGTGTGCAGTCCGTTTTTCACAGGCTGATAGCAGAAGGTGGAGAAACTTTTTTCTTTTTCCTCATTAGAAACACTACAAAGTCAGAATGATTTTCTCGTTTGATCATTGGAAACCCACCAACCACAAAAACGGTCGATGTCAATAGGACCTAGGTAAAATACTGTATAAGACATTTATGAAAGTAGAGCTGTGTTATGTTTAATTTGCATGGGATGTGGCTATTTATTGTTTTGCTGGGTCTGTGTCCCAATGGTCAAAAGGGGCCCAAAAGGACACTTTGCCCAATATTAAAAGACTATTACTGTTAAAGATCCATGCTGGATAAAAAATGCAAAAGCACAATAGTGTCTTATCCAGGCGGTAGCGAGGAATCAGAGGGTGCGTGTGCTCACCTCATGGAGTTGTGTGTCACGCAACCACTAAAATACATAAGCTCTAGCTGCTGCAGCTTCCACAGAAGTTGTGTAAGGAATATGACAAGGGGATGTTAGTATCCTGCGCTGCTAAATGGATGACATCAGGACAACCACAGATAAAAATCGGTTGTAGTTGTCCTGAAGAAGGAGTTAGAATGACTCCTAAATGCGCTAACATTAATCCAGCATTCCTTTATTTCATCTATACTTTTCATCTATTCAGCAGCCCTTGGCATATTTCTTAAAGATCCATGATAGTTTGGGGCCCATTGGAGCTTTTGCATTGTCGCCCACAAACTTCAAGTTACGCCACTGCATAAATGCCATATTCTAGGGATACAGAACCCATTTAATGGTTGCATGACAGAATTATACTTTTTCAATATTTGGCCCTTTTTACAACTTGTGTTTGATGTAAGCAATGGCTGAAAAGTCTTGGAGACCTGGTCCTTCTCTTAGCTGAGAGCTTACTACAATTTTATACAGTAAGGAGAATCCCTCAGTAAGCTAAATGTGTGAAATCTCTCTTGCTTTGATAGTCTGCTCTAATGTATCAGAGCCGGTATTGTGCACCAGATAGGGCTGGAAAGGGCTATGTTGGAATGAGGAGGCTAGGAAGGGGTTAATTGTTGGTTCTGCACCACCAGAGGGTCAGATAGAGGCTAAGTCACATGGGGTGGGATTATTTTAGGATTGGGTAATTTGTTATGGGAAGGTGAGGTTTCTTAGGGAACCTCTTATAAGAAGAGGAAGACCCGTGGACCAAAGGCTGCCATTCAGTATCCAGACCATTGAACATCCCGCTCCCTTTTTTATGTTTGGTCGGTTTCGAACACATTGCGGTTGTGCGACAGATATTCTGTTGCTATAACTGTCGCAGCATTCGGAGTTGAGGAAGTCAGGGATGGCTTTGTTTAATATGTGTTGGAGGTAAGGTTACCCTTCATTACTAAATGTAGTTAGCTCTCGCTGGGACAGTTCTCGAGGAACAGGAATTTGTTGTATGGGCAGTACCATGACAAGGATTTACAAAAATTGGATTTACTGGATTACTAAATAATGTGGCTCACAAAAACACTAATACCATTAAGAATTAACTTTTATTAGATTAATTGTAAATCAAACCCACAAACACGTGTAATTCCTAACCAGGCAACAATAAGTTTGACCAGAATTCAATAGAAAAAAGGGGACTGCACCACAAACCACCGCTAACCCTTCGTAGTGTAAATGACACTGGTTGCCGCAGGCTAAACCTGTAAGTCTTCAGGTGCACACCATATGAAGCAACAACATGACAAGTCCAAAATGAAAAAGAAGAAAACAGGTGACACTCACCAGACTGTAGAAATTGTTTCTCTTTATTAATCCATATCAAGACATACTGGCCGGGAGTGAGAGTGCAGAAGAGTGCAGGTGCTGGTGACGGCCGTTTCGCGCAAGTGGCGCTTCTACAGGTCAATCACCAATAAGTTTACTTGCCTACAAGTTAAGGACAACTTCCTAAATATGTGGTACCCAAACTGGGTGTGCCTAATTCACTCTACTGACCCCTAGATTGGACTTGCCTACCTGCTGAAGTTGGCACCCTATCTTGAACGCAAAGGGCATGTTTGAATTAAAAACTTACAGGTTATGGATATTGTTAAGACATTATGAAGGTGATTGTTGAAACCAGGGCTGGGTGGTATAATTATATTTGTTAACATTTATATATGCCAAGAACCTGGATAGTTATCCTTATTTATTAATATTTGCCTGCTTCACTTACAATCTAATATCCATACTTTGCACCACTAATCAAATAGCCCAGGAGTTTGACACATTAGTCCTATATTCCTTGTAATTCAACTTTTTTGTTTAATCCCCTGCGATATCTATATAGAGATCATACTGACTAGACAAATACCCCCCTAACTCTTATTTATGCATGTCCCCAATTGGACAATATTGCTGGAGGGAAACTTAAAAGGGTTAGTAAGGGTGAGCCGTCGGTGAGTGGGAGCGCCATTTTGCGTACAAGTTTAAGGTGCCAACCTCTGCAGCAAGGAAGGGACTTTTCAATTAGGGATTTTGGAGGGTGAGCTATGGCTTTATCTAATCTCCATACCCCTCTCTCCCCTAACAAAATTAATGGGTTTTTTTTGGATTACTGACTGTCTGACTATACTATGCTAATGACTATTGATGTATACTCTTTGTGTAGTCTTTATATGCCAAATGGTTGGTTGGCACTTGTTATATCAGCTGAAACTACATATTTTCTAACCCCTTTCTTTCCCTATATATTGAAATATCCCTATCTACCCAGTGGACATTTATGCTGCATACTTATCTTTGGCTATAGAATCTGCCTTAGTGTTTTTCAATATAGTTCTCAGAAGTAAGTAGGGACTTATAGGGACTCTTTAGGGTTATCTGCCACTGAGTGGGGGCGCCAATTTGCATTTAAGATAGGGTGCCAACCTACGTAGGTAGGCAGGTCCAGTCTAGGGGCCAGTAGGGCGAATTAGGCACACCCGGTTAAGGTACTCCATATTTTAGGAGGTTGTCCTTAACTTGTAGGTCAGTAATCTTATTGTTGCCTGGTTGGGCATTACACATGTTTGTGGGTTTATTTTATAATTAGTCTAATAAAAGTTCAATTTTAATGGTATCAGTACCATGACACGCTATCTTCCCTGAGTTGGAGCTTGTTGCATTCAGTACTGTCCAGTGTTAATGAGCCATCCAGAATCTCCTCAGGAAACTAATTGTGTGTTATTATACATGTTGTAATTAACCCCTTTTAAGAGGAAGCCCTTTTTCATTTTTGCAGTTGTTTTTCGCTCCCCTTCTTCCCAGATTCATAACTTTTTTTATTTTTCCATCAATATAGCCATATGAGGGCTTGTTTTTTTTGCGGGACGAGTTGTACTTTTGAATGACAACATTGGTTTTACCATATCATGTACTCAAAAAGGTGAAAAAATGCCGTGTGGTGAAATTGAAAAAAAAAGTGGAATTCCACAAAGTTTTTTTGGATTTTTTTTTACCATGTTCACCAACTGCTGAAACTGAGCTGCCATTATGATTCTCCATGTCATTACGAGTTCATAGACACCAAACATGTCTAGGTTCTTTTATATTTAAGTGGTGAAAAAATTGCACCATTTTCCGAGACCCGTAGCGTCTCCGTTTTTCATGATCTTGGGTTGGGTGAGGGCTTAT
>VIAB01041377.1:4831-21750 GCA_009801035.1 Oophaga pumilio
ATCTTTCTCCCAGGCCCTAGTTCTTGTAGGGATCCCTCCCTCGCGTCTATAGGTCTTAGTATAGACTAGCTGAGGACTTTAGCGGGTCTGATCGCAGGGTCAGGATCCCCGTTACATCGTAGGGATCTAGCTTAGTTCTATCATAGGGACAAATTTCCCTTCTTTCCTTAGTACTTGTAGCAGAACATAACACCTCTAGGCTTCATTCCAAATACACTAACAGGTTTGATTTACATTAATTGTTGTTGGATCCAGTGGTAGCCACATTTCTCTAAAGTGAACATGGAGATCATTTCCAACACAACAACAGCAGGCAGCACATGTGCTACAGTGAAAAGCCAGTGTGACCTAAAGTGCTACCATAGTCTGCATTGTCTACCGACTTTTCTATCATCGAGCATATCCGGGATCTTATTATTTGGCAACTGAAAAGGGAGCTGCCAGAAGCGGAGCTTGATGATTTGCATGCCAAACTGCATTACGCATGGAAGATCATACAGTGAAGAAAATAATTATTTGATCCCTTGCTGATTTTGTAAGTTTGCCCACTGACAAAGACATGAGCAGTCTATAATTTTAAGGGTAGGCTAAATTTAACTTTGAGAGACAGAATATCAAAAATAAAATCCAGAAAATCACATTGTATAAATTATATTAATTTATTTGCATTTTTCAGTGAGAAATAAGTATTTGATCCCTACGAACGATTAAGAGTTCTGGGTCTTACAGACCAGTTAGACTCTCCTAGTTAACTCGTTGTCTGCATTAAAAATACTTTTCTTACATAGTCACCTTTGTAAAAGACTCCTGTTCACAGACTCAATTAATCAGTCAGACTCTAACCTCTACAACATAGGCAAGACCAAAGAGCTTTATAAGGATGTCAGGGACAAGATCATAGACCTACATAAAGCTGAAATGGGCTACAAAACTATAAGTGACACGCTGGGTGAGAAGGAGACAACTGTGGGTGCAAGAGTAAGAAAATGGAAGAAATACAAAATGACTATCAATCGACATCGATCTGGGGCACCTTGCAAAATATCACCTCGAGGGGTATCCTTGATCATGAGGAAGGTGAGAGATGAGCCTAAAACTGCACAGGGAAAACTTGTTAATGATCTCAAGGCAGCTGTGACCGCAGCACCAAAAAAACAATTGGCAACACATTACACCTTACATTTTTAAAATCCTGCAGTGCCCGCAAGGTCCCCCTGCTCAAGAAGGCACATGTGCAGGCCTGTCTGAAGTTTGGCAATGAACATCTGGATGATTCTGTGAGTGATTGGGAGAAGGTACTGTGGTCAAATGAGAAAAAAATTGAGCTCTTTGGCATTTACTCAACTCGCCGTGTTCGGTGGAATAAAACTGCAGACTATGACCCAAAGAACACTGTCCCCACTGTCAAGCATGGAGTTGGAAACATTATGTTTTGGGGGTGTTTCTCTGATAAGGGCACAGGACTATTTCAACGCATCAATGGGAGAATGGATGGAGCCATGTACCATAAAATCCTGAGTGACAACCTCCTTCTCTCCGCCAGGACATTTAAAATGTGTTGTGGCTGAGTCTTCCAGCAAGACAGTGACCCAAAACATACAGCCAAGGCAACAAAGGAGTGGCTCAAAAAGAAACACATTAATTTCATGGAGTGGCCTAGCCAGTCTCCAGACCTTAATCCCATAGAAAACTTATAGAGGGAGTTGAAGCTCCGAGTTGCCAAGTGACAGCCTCAAAATCTTAATGATTAGAGATGATCTGCAAAAAGGAGTGGACCAAAATGCCTCCTGACATGTGAGCAAACCTCATCATCAACTACAAAAAAAGTGTTGTGAATGAGCAGAGGATCCCTCTGGTGGTTACAGACAGTGCTGAACCTTCCAGCGAGGAATGGCAATCTCGGATCACTGACTGGACTGATATAAGGGAGGTTCCCTCCCATGATGGTCGCCGGTGATCAATTGTTCTGGTCTCAATTGTGGTTCCTGGTTCATTTGGAAGTTTGCTGGTGTCTTGCCTGCGTCTGCTGCTTTCAGATAAGATATTTTCTGCTTTTCTTTTTGTGCTTGCTATTTTCATAGTTTTCTGCACATTTGTGGAGGACAGTCGGGTCCCCTCCTGGGGCCTGTGCTCCTCACAGTTTGTCTGTAGCCACTGTTGATTTTTCATTTGCTTTTTCCTGCTTTTTCAGCAGCTGCGGCTTGGTTTTGTTCACACTGAGATCTGATTTAGTGGGTGGTGAGATCGTGTGATCTCAATATTTTTGTAATCAGAATTGTTGGATTTTTGTATGGTTTTCTGGGTTGCAGAAAGTAATCTCTCCTGTCCTATCCTATTAAGTCAGCTTGTGGCCCCAGCGTTTGCTCATTCTATTTTCTGTCTGTGTCCGTGCTTTCTTCTTGTCTAATCACCATTATATGTTTGGGGGCTTCCTATTTTCTTTGGGGATCTGCTCCAGGGCAGATAGCTTTCATCTTTCTGCCTTTAGATGTAGTTATTTCTCAGGCTGTGACGAGGTGTCTAGGATCAACGTAGGAACGCTCCACGGCTACCTCTAGTTGTGTGGTTAGTTTAGGAATCTGTGTTCGGCTGCCCGGCTGTTGTTCCTGTCCTCCTCTGATATCTAACATAACAAAAAGTCTGACTGCTGTGGTTGCCAACAAGGGTTTTAAGTCTTGTTTGCCAGAGGGATCAAAAACTTATTTCTCACTGCAAAATGCAAATAAATTTATAGAATTTATACAATGTGATTTTCTGGATTTTATTTTTGATATTCTATCTCTAAATGTTCAAATTAAAATTATAGACTGTTCATGTCCTTGTTAGTGGGCAAACTTACAAAATCAACAAGGGATCAAATAATTATTTCTTTCACTGTACATCCGACAACCATCAATTACTTGCTTGGTAGTATACCAAGACATGTAAGTGCATTTTTTCTGCGTTTGGTGCTTTACTCAACACTCATTAAATCAAAATGTTTTGAAAATTTTGTTTCAATAGTTGCATATTATTAACATGTTTATTGATCCTGTGATCTTCATAATTTCCTTCTTGGGGTTGCAAGGAGTATATATAGAATACATGTTATCATTCATAACAGGGTAGTATGGTAGCAATGCGGTTAACACTAGCCTTTACTTGGTTCAAATACCACCAAGAACAGCATTTGCAAGCAATTTGTATGTTCTCCCTGTGCTTGCATGGGTTTCCTCTGGGCATCTGGTTTCCTCCCGTACTCCAAAGACATACTGATAGGCAATTTAGATTGTGAGTCCCACTGAGGACAGCAATGCTGATGTCTGTAAAGCACTGTGGAATTAATAGAACTTTATAAGCGAGTAAAATAACTAAATAAATATAGAAGACTATAGAGAAAAAAAAAATAATTTTAAACACATCCCCAATGATATGCCAAAAGATTATTGGTCAGCATATTTTTTTTCCTGAATTAACCAAAAGTTTGTTGCATTACATTAATTTTCTGCTCTGCATTTACATCTGCTTCACAGTTTTCTGCAGAGTACAGTCACACAGCAAGAAAATACAACCATCTTGATTTATAAGAAAGTGAGAATGTTATTTGTGGTATAGAGCAAAAAACATTTTTCCTAATCAGCACAAATTTAGACTTATTTAGGGTATCTTTTCTGTAGATACTGTATCAAAAAACCATTGTTAAATCTATTGAGATTCAGTGTCTGCAGATGAAAAAACATGTGAACGTCTAATAGGAATGTCTTGTGCTACAATTTTATTGTTTATCACAGTGTATCCAGTGCATCTTCTTAGAAACTCTTCATCAAGAGGCGCAATCATGATAATATAATAATATACCAAGAGATAAATACATTTGCATATTACCGTATTCCAATGAATTTCAAATTGCTATTAAGTAACTAAGGCCCTTAAAATATTTTGAGTATCCTTTTAAAGAAAGTGACCTTTTATTGTCTGAGGGACAATACAGTTATTACTTCCAGTCATGTTTCTATATAAATCATTCAAAACCCAATATTTTTTACCTCTGGTAGCATTTTTTAAATAATGATGTTAATATGTAACTTTAATCAATGCACACACAGTACATTACTCCTCTCTTCTTGAATGCCAAAGGCCTTTGTATAACACTGTTTTGTGACATGTTCAAAAAGTTGTTTGTGAAATTTTAATCATACAATTACATTTCACAGTTAGGATAGAAATTATCTATGTCAAATATGCACATTCCCAGTATGTGACATGGGTGCAATTAGAGAAGTTTATCTACATGCCTCAATAATGAAATTGCAACACCAAGAAGGAGAAATTGAAGTGTAATAGAAGTGACAGGATCAATAGTTATATTATCAGTATAAAAATGGAAATAAAATTTTCAAAAAAATTATATTTATTCAGTATCAAGTATGTGCATAATACAAATACTTAGATGCCTTGGAATTATATCAATTAGATTATTAATGGTTGTCAGCCTGGTGTTGCTGTGATGAAAAACATCGAAATGTTAGATTACCTGGTATAAAGACTAGAGGGGTGTGGCTACTATACATTATGCCACACTACACCATTACATTGCTAGAAGAGCGGAAGTGATATTTCCTTATGAAGACCTATTCATGGTGTCAAGGTAAAATATAATTTTCTACTTTTATATTTTATATATATTTTATATACTATTTTTATATCTTTATATTCATATGTTTATATGTTTTCTTATACTTCCATATGCTTATGTACTTACCACTATTTAAAACACAAAGTTTTCCTTGAATGAGTAGTATTCAGATTGAAATTTATTCTAAGATGACGTCAGTACCAGCCAGTGTCTGTCTCCGAGAAATGCACTGGTGTCTGTCTCCACCTTGTGTCCTACCACTGTACTACACTAACTATCTAATAACTCGAACTGAGAAACCACGTGATGTACAAGGAAACCAGAATCGATTCTTAGGAAACGAAACTTAAGGATGACACGATGAAAGGAGGACTTAGAAGAAGATCTAAGGACCAATTAGAGATGGCCAGATGCTGGACATGTACATATATGGACATCTATAGCTTACCTCCCTGCTCTCGTCCATCCTTTTACTCCACCCTGACATCCTGTATAGATAATCTTATGTATGTGAAAATAAAGCTCAGAACTTGCTGAGATGGTCGCCTGTTAACACCATTTTAAGAGCATGCTCTAAGATTGAACCAGCCTGAGTGTCTGACTCTTTCTTATCCTGGTACCTCATGCTTATAATCTAATTTGGAGTGACTGGAGGATGAGTGGTTTGTCATTATGAACTCGACAATGGCATTGCTAACATTGTCTCCAGAATAAACTCCAGTTATCATGCCATCCAAAATAGAAGAAGGAGGGAGTTCATCCCTCCAATGTTCCATTTCAGCCTTGGGTCTTCATCTGAAGAAAAAACATTTTCAAAACAATTCAATTATTTCAGCATCAAGTAAGAGCTCCACGTGCAGAAATACCTGCAAGCACATAGGAATGTGAAAATGTCGAGCGATCGCTTTTCAACACAATAAGACCAAGCTGCATGTTGTTTTTAATAATGTGAGCAGACTGCATTGCCTAAACCTGCTACCATGTCACCTATCAAGCAAATCTGTGATTTATTTATTTATAGATTGCAAAGGGAGCTGCCAGCAGCAGATCTTGATGACTTGCATGCCCAAGTGCATTCAGCATGGAAGAACATTACGCTGACAGCCATTATTAACTTTAATGAAAGCACGACAACGTGTATGTTCATGTATTTCTGCACGTGACACTCATACTCACTACTGAATCAATCAAGTCTTCATGTTTTTAAAATGTTGTTTCAAATTTTCCATCATTGTATATCATTAGTATGTCTATGAATTTTTCCTTCTTGGTGTTGCAATTTTAAGTTGAGTTTACTTATTTTGGTGATATCAAACACCACTTAAACTTTAATTAGTTTTTATTTTGAATTTACAAATTACTATTACCATAGCTTACCTGTCAGGACTTTTAGACAGTAAATAAGCTTTAATTTTAATATAATTTTTTATAGTCAGATATGAAACTGGAAATTACTTTATTTGGAAATTTGTCTCATTCCTGTAAAAAACATTCCATGTTTGTGGCTTCTTTTCCTCAGTCTATTTGCTTGCCTACAGCTACAATATATTAACAACAGATTGTACTGCACTCACTTGGAGTACAGGTAGCTCCTGTCTCTTCCTCTGAGTGTTGCACTTATCAAAATAATCCCCTGCAAATCAACTTTGATAATGTATGAGTTTAAAAGCCACTGACGTGTATTTATTTTTACAGAATAAGGCATATCTCTTTGTAAAATTTCATAACTGACTAAAAAAATATATTAAATAAAGAGTTAATGATCACAATAATAATTTTATTTTTTATGGTGCCAACATATTTCACAACACTTTACAATTTTAGAAGGGACTTGTACAGACAAGAAAGACATTACAAAATAAACATAACTCAGATATCAAAAGGAGTGAGGGCCATACTCACAAGCTTACAATCTTTGAGGAAATAGGAGAGACATGAAAGATAAATGGTAAAATGTGCTTATATTGTATAACACTGTCATAATATATTAAATAGGATATGCACGTAATGCTACATAAACTGGTTACCAGATAGTACTGTATATGTACAGTACAGAGGCAGGAGGCTGTTAAGCGCATGGAGAGTGTGAACAGATGCTACAGTGGTCATAATTTTGAAGAAAATTTTGTATGGGCCAAACGGGGATAGTTAGATAAGTGAGGTGGGCTTATATGCCAGTCTAAAGAAATGCATTTTTATGCCAAGCTTAAAACTGTGGTCATTAGGAATTAATCAAATTGTCCTTGGTAGTGCATGCCAAAGAATCGGGAGGTTTGGATTATTGAGGATTTTACTTTTAAGGCCTCTTTCACACATCCGTTTTTTCTCTTTAGTCACAATCCGTCGTTTTGTGAAAAAACAGATCCTGCAATTGTTGCTGCAGGATACGTTTTTTTCTCATAGACTTGCACTAGCGATGGATTGTGACGGATGGCCATACATTTCATCCGTCTTTTGACGGATCCTTTTAAAAATCGCTGTCCGTCGGCTGGATACGCTGGATACGTCAGAGGACGGATTCCAGCGACGGATTCCGCTTTTCCACTCTGAGCATGCCTGGAACTATTCATATTGGGATTTTTTGGAGTCTCTCTCTCCAGGTCTGCATGTTTGAAGGTTCAAAAGTTCACCTCTTCACCATCTCGGATCCATCAAAATAACTGATCCATCGCATCAGTTTTTTTACAATCTGCACTCTTTTTTCAACTTTGACGGATTGTGACTGATTGTAAAAACTGGATGTGTGAAAGAGGCCTAAGTAATAAGCAGAACAGAGGGCATGGATAGGATGGTAGATGAGGAAGGAGATGTAGGGGCGTGCTGAACTGTGAAGCGCTTTGTTGGTAAGAGTGATAAGTTTATATTTAACTCTGTATCGGATGGACAACCAGTGTAACGACTGGCACAGAGTATAGACATTGGTGTAGTGGTTGGAAAGGAATATGATCCTAGCGGCTGCATTCAGGACTAATTGGTAAGGAGAGAGTTTAGTAAGAGGGAGACCGATTAGTAAAGAGTTGCAATAGTCCAGACGAGAATTAATAAGGGCTACAGTAAAAATTTTTGCCAAGTCAAAGGTAAGAAAAGATCTAATGTTAGAGATATTTTGAGGTGTAGGTGACATGAACAGATGAGGAAAGGAAAGATCTGAATCAAAGTAGACATCATGACAACGGGCATGTTGCAAGGTCAATATCAGGCAAAACTAGGTTAGTGGAGGGAGGAAGCACGAGGAGTTCAGTTTTTGAGAGATTCAGTTTTAGATAGAGGAAGTGCATGATGTTAGAGAAGGCAGAAAGACAATCACTGGTGTTTTGTAGTAATGCATAGTTAATTTCAGGAGATGTGGTATATAATAATAATCTTTATTTATAGTAATAATAATAATCTTTATTTATATAGAGCCAACATATTCTGCATTGCTTTACAGTTTAACAGTTTCGAACACAACAAAGTAACAACGTTAACAATAATACAATAATTAAAGCAAACTAAAACGACTCTGCTCGTGAGAGCTTACATTCTACAATAAGGTGGGGGGAGACAAAGTACAGGTGTGTATTTACAATGATGGTCAGCCATCTCTAGGGAGTAGGGGAGAGATAGAGATAGTGAATGGGCTACACACGCACTTATACATAAAATGACTTTGATTAGGGAACGTGATAAGCTGCTCTGAACAAAAGTGTTTTGAGGGAACACCTAAAACTGTGCATGTTGTGGCTGGTCCTAATTTCTTGGGGTAGAGCATTCCAGAGGATTGGCGCAATATGGGAGAAGTCTTGGAGTCGGGAGTGGGAGGTATGGATTAGTGCAGAGGTTAGTCGAAATTCGTTTGCAGAGCACAGCGTTCGGCTAGGCCAATAGACAGAAATGAGGGAGGAGATGTAAGAGAGTGCCTGTGGAGAGCTTTGTGGGTGAGAACAAGTACTTTGAATTGGATCCTATAATGAATGGGAAGCCAGTGTAATGACTGGCGAAGAGCAGGCGTGTCCGAGTACCGATTAGCAAGATGGACGACCCTGGCTGCTGCATTAAGGATGGACTGGAGAGAGGAAAGTCGAGTGAGGGGGAGGCCAATTAATAGAGCATTAAAGTAGTCCAGGCGGGATTGGATCAGGGCGACAGTGAGGGTTTTTGTTGTTTCCAGGGTGTGAAAAGGGCGGATTCTAGAGATGTTCTTTAGTTGTAAGCGGCAAAAGCGGGCAAGAGATTGTATATGGGAGATGAAGAGATTGGTGTTAAACATAACACCCAGACAGCATGCCTGCTGCCGGGGAGTTATTATGGTGCCACCCACGGAGAGGGAAATGTCAGATTTAGGGAGGTTAGCAGATGGCGGGAGCAGAAGAAGTTCAGTTTTGGAAAGGTTGAGTGCCAAACAGGCAGCTCAGGCAGCGATCAGGACAGCGACACTGCGGGTAACGTCGCCTAGTTACCTGCAGTGTACGTTGGATACCAGCGCACTGTTGCAGGGAGCTGGTAACCAAGGTACACGTCGGGTTTCCAAGCACGGCATGTTTCAAAAAGCACAGCTAAAAGATACAGAACGCATGCAAGGAATATTAATGAGATTACCAGAGTTGCTGAGTGTTGCAGGGAAGGAGTTAATCTTATTATTGCAATAAGGGGCTAGTTTAAGTAGAGATATCTCCTGCGACTAGGAGAAGGAAAATAGAGAGAGTGAGCAGATCTGTGAGTGATTTGTGAAAGAATCTCTTGTGTTATATGGTGGGAATTAAAAGATCTGTGCGGTTTAACATTATGAAGAGACAATGAGAGCTGTACATAGGAGAAGATTTTCACTCGTTGTCTCATTGCAGCCATTTGGTAAATTTAAAAAAGTTCATTTTTTTACTCATTAATGTACACTCTGCACCCCATCTTGACTGAAAAAATACAGAAATATAGAATTTTTTGCAACTTAAAAAAAGAAAGAAATATCACATGGTCATAAGTATTCAGACGCTTTGCTCAGACACTCATATTTAAGTAACATGCTGTCCATTTCCTTTGTGATCCTCCTTGAGAAGGTTCTACTCCTTCATCGGAGTCCAGCTGTGTTTAATTAAACTGATAGGACTTGATTTGTAAAGGCACACATCTGTCTATATAAGACCTCACAGATCACAGTGCATGTCAGACCAAATGAGAATCATGACGACAAAGGAACTGTCCAAGAAGCTCAGAGACAGAATTGTGGCAAGGCACACATCTGGACAATTTTACAAAAGAATTTCTGCAGTGCTCAAGGTTCCTGAGAGCACAGTGGCCTCCATTATCCTTAAATGGAAGAAGTTTGGGACCATCAGAAGTCTTTCCAGACCTGCCCGTCCAGCCAAACCGAGCAATCGTGGGAGAAGAGCCTTGGTGAGAGAGGTAAAGAAGAACCGCAAGTTCACTGTGGCTGAGCTCCTCAAATGCAGTAGGAAAACAGGAGAAAGTTCCACAAAGTCAACTATTACAAAAGCCCTCCACCAGTCAGCCCTTTATGGCAGAGGGGCCCAACGAAAGCCTCTCCTCAGTTTCAGACATATGAAAGCCCACATAAATTTTGCTAAAAAACAAATGAAGGACTTCCAGACTATGAAAAATAAGATTCTCTGGTCTAATGAGACAAAGATAGAACTTTTTGGTAATAATTCTAAGAGGTACAGTATGTGTGGAGAACACCAGGCACTGCTCATCACCTTGCCAATACAATCCCAACAGTGAAACATGGTGATGTCAGCATCATGCTATGGGGGTGTTTTTCAGCTGCAGGGACAGGAAGACTGGTTGCAATTGAAAGAAACATGAATGCGGCCAAGTACAAAGATATCCTGGATGAAAATCTCTTACAGAGTGCTCTGGATCTCAGACTTGGCCGAAGGTTCACCTTCCAACAAGACAATGACCCTAAGCACACAGCTAAAATAACAAAGGAGTGGCTTCAGAACAACTCTGTGACCATTCTTGACTGGCCCAGCCAGAGCCCTGACCTAAACCCATTTGAGCATCTCTGGAGAGACCTGAAAATGGCTGACCACCAACGTTCACCATCCAACTTGACGGAACTGGAGAGGATCTGCATGGAAGAATGGCATAGAATCCCCAAATCCAGGTGTGAATAACTTGCTGCATCATTCCCAAGAAGAAGAAGAAGACTCATGGCTGTAATAGCTCAAAAGGGTGCTTCTACTCAATACTGAGCAAAGGGTCTGAATACTTATGACCATGTGATATTTCAGTTTTTCTTTTTTAATAAATTTGCAGAAATTTCTACATTTCTGTTTTTTTTTTCAGGTAAGATGGGGTGCAGAGTGTACATTAATGAGAAAAAAATGAACTTTTTTAAATTTACCAAATGGCTGCAATGAAACAAAGAGTGAAAAATTTAAAGGGGTCTGAATACTTTCCGTACCCTCTGTATGGTGAACACTTTTTGCAAATCAGATGACCTGGTAGCAAGTTTTCTAAATTTTCTTGAAAGTCTTATGTGTCTCCTGTTTTGTCCAACTGCCTTGTTTAACTGCCCTGATACTTTGAAAAATATGGCATCTATATATATATAAAGCTGTGTATGTATGTGTGTGTATGTATCATGCCACATCCACTCCACATAGCCCCGCCCACTCCACATTGCCACACTCACTACACACGCAATTCTCGTCCACACGGCCCACATTGTTAGCGCAGAATGCTCCTTGAAGCCTTTCTGGGATTGATGCTGTGTGTGGATGGATCCCTGCAGCCCTTTATCTGCAATCAAGCACCAGATGACACTGCTTGAGGGGATTATAATGACACTGCCTAGAGGGGGGCTATGGCACGAGCAGGTCGCCAGTTACCTGGGTCGTGGTGCTGCAGAGCGGAGCTGTCCAATGACTGTGGTACTGCCGGTGTAGTGCCAGCTCTGCCCACTCCATCCTCGCTATGTACAAGAAGAGCAGCACTGCATATGCCCGAGAGTCTCTACTATTGCTAGCATTACACAAGCCTTCCTGGGAAATAATGCTGTAGCATTTAGTCACCCAGAACACAAGGTAAAAATTACCTGGATTCCTCATTGCAAGAGGGATTGAAGCAGGCAAATGAAGTCCCAGTACTGATGTCCTCTCTGCCTGGGCAACAGGCTTGGTAAGTCCCCCTGAATAAAACTGGCAGAAGAGTTAGAGTTATTGGTCAGTATTTTATCTCAGTATTTAATCAGTATTTTACCTCAGTATTTAGTCAGTGGTTTACCTCAGTGTTTTATTATTTTACCTCAATGTTTGATCAGTATTTTATCTCAGTGTTTGATCACTATTTTACTTCAGTATTTGGTCAGCATTTTACCTCAGTATTTGGTAAATGGTTTACCTCAGTGTTTGGCCAGTGTTTTACCTCAGTGCTTGGTCAGTATTTTGCCACAGTATTTTAGTATTTTGCCTCAGTTTTTGATCAGTATTTTATCTCAGTGTTTGATCAGTAATTTACCTCAGTATTTGGTCAGTATTTTATCTCAGTATTTAGTCGGTATTTTACCTCAGTATTTGGTCAGTGGTTTACCTCAGTGTTTTAGTATTTTACCTCAGTGTTTGATCAGTATTTTACTTCAGTATTTGGTCAGAATTTTACCTCAGTATTTGATCAGTAGTTTACCTCAGGGTTTATTTTACCACAATGTTTGGTCAGTATTTTACCTCAGTGTTTAGTCAGTATTTTACCTCAGTGTTTGGTCAGAATTTTTCCTCTGTATTTAGTCAGTATTTTAGCTCAGTATTTGGTCAGTGGTTTACCTCAGTGTTTGGTCAGTATTTTATCTCAGTGTTTGGTCAGTATTTTACCTCAGTTTTTGGTCAGTATTTTTCTTCAGTATTCGGTCAGTATTTTGCCTCAGTATTTTACCTCAGTTTTTCACCAGTATTTTATCTCTGTGTTTGATTAGCATATTACCTTAATATTTGGTCATTATTTTACCTCAGTATTTGGTCAGCAGTTTATCTCAGTGTTTGGTTGGTATTTTATCTCAGTGTTTGTTGTGTTTTGGTAGCTGAGGAGAAAAAGCAAATACGGCAATACACCAGAGAGGCTGGAACCTATTGAATTGCAGTAACCTGAACTAACCACACAACAAGAGGTAGCCGTGGAGCATTCCTACGTTGATCCTAGACGCCTCGTCACAGCCTGAGAGATAAGTACACCTAAAGGCAGAAAGAGGAAAGCTATCTGCCCCGGAGCTGATCCCCAAAGAAAATAGGAAGCCCCCAAACATGTAATGGCGGTTAGACAAGAAGAAGCACGGACATAGACAGAAAATAGAATGAGCAAACGCTGGGGCCCAATCTGTCTAGACAGAAAAGTACAGGAAAGGATTCTCACTGCAATCCAAAAAAAAACTAAAAAATACCAACTCTTCTGATTGCAAAAACACCTGAGATCACACGATCTCTACCACCTAAATCAGATCTCTGGTGTAACAAAACTAAGCCGCAGCCACTGAAAAAACAGGAAAAAGCAAACGAACAAATAACAGTGGCTTCAGATAAACTGAGAGGAGCACAAGCCCCCGGAGGGGACCTGGCTGACCTCCACAGAAGTGCAGGGAACTATGCAAAAAGCAAGCACAAAAATAAAATCAGAAAATATCTTATCTGATAGCAGAAGATGCAGGCAAGACTCAGCAAACTTCCAAATGAACCAGGAACCACAATTGAGACAAGAACAATTGCTCACCGGCAACCATCATGGGAGGGAACCTCCCTTATATCAGACCAGTCCGTGATCCCAGATTGCCTTTCCTCGCTGAAAGGTTCAGTACTGTCTTTAACTACAAGAGGGAGCCTCTGCTCAGAAACCATCTCTAGCACATTCATAACAGTTTGATCAGTGTTTTACCTCAGTATTTAATCAGTATTTTACCTCAGTGTTTTAGTATTTTACCTCAGTATTTGGTCACTATTTTATCTCAGTATTTTGTCAGTGGCTTACCTCAGTGTTTGGTCGGTATTTTACCTCAGTGTTTGGTCAGTATTTTACCTCAGTATTTCGTCAGTGGTTAACCTCAGTGATTGGTCAGTATTTTACCTCAGTGTTTCGTCAGTATTTTACCTTAGTATTTGGTCAGTGGTTTATCTCATTGTTTGGTCAGTATTTTACCTCAGTATTTGCTCAGTGGTTTACCTCAGTGTTTGGTCAGTATTTTACCTCAGTGTTTGGTCAGTATTTTACCTTAGTATTTGGTCAGTGGTTTGCCTCGGTGTTTGGTCAGTATTTTACCTCAGTATTTAGTCAGTATTTTACCTCAGTATTTGGTCAGCATTTTACCTTAGTATTTAGTCAGTGGTTTATCTCAGTGTTTGGTCAGTATTTTACCTCAGTATTTGGTCAATATTTTACCTCTGGGTTTGATCAGTATTTTACTCCACTATTTGGTAAATATTTTACCTCAGTGTCTTAGTATTTTAGCTCAGTATTTGCTCAGCATTTTACCTTAGTATTTGGTCAGTATTTTACCTCACTGTTTGGTCAGTATTTTACCTCAGTATTTGGTCAGTATTTTACCTCAGTATTTGTAAGCCAAAACCAGGAGTTTGTGAATAATACAGAAGTGGTGACGTGTTTCTATTATACTTTCCTCTGATTGTTCCACTCCTTGTTTCGGCTTAAAAATACTGATGTCAAATACTGCCCAAATACTGATCGTGTGCACATGGCCTTAAAATTAGAGATCAATACAAAAGGTAAGACTATATACAAAAGGTAAGACTATTTTCCCACAATTAGTTTTTGTTGAGTTTTTTTATGCTGCGTAATTCTAAAAAAAATGCAAGTAACCTATTTTACCTAAAAAGTGCAGAAATGGCACAGAAAATCTGTGACATCAAAAACTCATTGTGGGAACAAAGCCTTAAAGTTAGATATCAATACAAAATGTAAAGTTATGTTTCCACGATGCGCGTTTGGTGAGTTTTTTACACTGCATATTTTTTATAACATGCAAGGGACCTATTTTGCTTGATCGGTGCAGAAATAGATGAGAAAATCTGCCACATCAAGAGCTCATAGTGGGAATATAACAAAATTATCAGAATGTTCTCTTATAAGGCTACGTTCCCATTATGAACTTTTGGTGTCTTTTTGATGTTGCAGATTTTCTGCACATTTTATGCACCCATTAGCCACTTAATGACCAGGGGTATTTCAGTTTTTGCAGTTTGTTTTTTGCTCCCCTTCATCCCAGAGTCTTAGATCTTGGGCTATGTTGTAGGCAGGGGTGAAATAAAAGCAAAGATAAAGAAAGTTGAGGCGATCCAGGGCTGGCCACAACCCCTCTCAAAGAAGCAGGTCAGGGCGTTCCTGGGCATTGTGGGCTATTACCACCGGTTTATCCCAAACTTCGCCATGGTAGCTGCCTCTCTGACAGACCCCCTTATAGGGATGAAGTCCGATATGGCTAAGTGGTCTCAGAAAGCTGAGACGGCCTTCCTGAAACTGATGCTGGCCCTGTGTAAGCAGCAGGTTCTGGTAGCACCTGATTTCTACAAGGAGTTTTTGGTCCAGACGGACGCATCAGATGTTGAGCTAGTTCCAGTTTTATCTCAAGAAGTGAATGAGGAAGAGCACCCCATAAAGTATCTTAGCTGGAAATTGTCATCCTGGGAGAAAAATTATTCCATAGTGCAGAAGGAATGTTTAGCCATCAAGTGGGTGTTGGACTCTATAAGGTATTATATCTTAGGCAGGAGGTTCAGACTAGTGTCAGACCATGCCCCACTGAAGTGGATGAGGGAGAATAAAGGGAACAATGCCCGAGTGACCAAGTGTTTCCTAGCACTTCAGGATTTTAACTTCAATGTGGAGCATAGACCAGGGAAACTGCATGGCAATGCTGATGCTCTGTCAAGGATCCACTGTTTGTTGGCAGAAGGATCCAAGCCGAGGGGCAGAGGGGGAGGGTATGTAAGATGGCTGCCGGACAAGTCCTTGAGGGGAGATATGTGTAATCGCGGCTATTAGCTGTGGTGATGTGAGCTTGGAAGCATGTTCCAGCACATATAGTGATGAGAGAGTTATTTGGGCCATTCCAGGGCCGGGTTTTACGAGCAGTCATAAGAGATGGATGGGAATGACTGCTCACATATCCCAACCCCAGGGGCATGGTTTGGCATATAAAATGGAGGCTGAATGTCTCATTAAGTGTCTGTGGCTGGAGGTGTGGAGACCTCCAGTGTGTGTTTCTAAAGACCCTGACCTGACTTGAGCGGGCGGGCCCAAGTACATATCATGGACTATTTATTTTCAGTTTGTTTTCACTTTGTGCCGGAGAAGGCTATCTTTGTTTGGTGGGCTTAAACAGGTTTATGAAACTAATAAACCTGACCGGACATTTTCTTATGAAACCACTTCCTGTGCCTACCTCAAAAATTGCAGCTGAGCACAATCCTCTACATAATACACAATGCAACACCTCCTCCCCTCTTGTTAATCTTATTTCTAATAAAAAAGTTGCAGCCTTCAAGGTTTGTATTCCAACTATGTGTATCATCCCACCAAGTTTCAGTTATGCCTATGACAAGATATCTCTCTTCCTGTGTTAGCAGATCCAATTCTTGCTTGTTTCCATGCGCTGTGCATTTGTATGAACACATTTTAGTTTGTAGTCAGTTTCTCTTGCGCCTTTATTTTCGTTCAGAGTTTGTTGTTTTGGTTCTTTATTTCCACTTCTAATAGCAAGGTGTTCAAAAGCATTCATTAGCTGCATATTTTTTCCTGGCCATGTATTTCTCATCCTGTATTGCTCTAGTTTAATGCTCTCCTGATGAGTGTAGAAAGGCGTCTACCAAATATGTGTTTTCCTGTTTTCGTAACATGCAAATCATCTCTAGCAAGTAGTCCATCATACAGCTCATGCTCATGACAACATTGATGTAGCCAATTGTTGACCTGTAGAATGTTGTTTATTCTCAGAATCAAGTTTGAGCCAAATTTCCTGAAATTCACAGTTCCATGTGAATTTGAATAGTCTACGATTTGACTGACTAAGATCTGCAAAAATAATGCCTGGTGCCATTTCATGCACTGCTAAGGGCTAAGTGAGCCTGCTCATGGTGTCAGATGCGGTCACGCTGACTTCTAATTAATGCTCAACATGATATACAGTAGCCAATCCAATTAGTTGGGCTATCACAGACATTATAAAAGATGTGGGCCTGCAGAGAAGTGGCATTTTATAATGGTGTCTTTCAAGAGTACAACTCGTCCTGCAAAAAGAACAAGCCCTCACATGGCCATGAAAGTTGAAGGTTAGTGTTGAGCGATACGATACCGCAAGTATCGGGTA
>VIAB01041378.1:0-21749 GCA_009801035.1 Oophaga pumilio
ATACTTTTGGATATCGGAAAGTATCGCTCAACTCTAGTGATCACGCCTTTCATCCTTACAAAAGACGTCCATCATATACGTCTCTAACTAACCGTAACGATAATAAGGTGATTAATTTAAGTGAGCATTCTCTGTCTGATGCTGATGTCTCTCTTCTTGTCAAGGGGCTATCCTTTTCACCAACCTCCAGATATGACCCATTCACTGGTATTAAAGATCTTAATATTTTCGCCAGGTCGTTGTTTTTCAAGAGGTATTTTTATAATGGCGACATTGCTAATCTGTTCCCTACAGAGGAAGAACAAGAAGCGGTGAGGATCCTGGAGGAGCTAGCTCTTGAACATAACAGTGAAGGAGGTAAGATTCCTCCCACCATCCGCCCTCGCTCCAAGAAGTTCCCCCCTTTCATTTCCTGCCCTAGCATAGACCTTTTTGTACGGGTGGTGGCTGATGACTTCTCCCGCATCCCTTTAGGTTGGTCTGGCGACAACCTGACAAGGGATAAGCGTATTCGGCTTAAATATCTCTGTGGTTTACCTGATGTGGTGCTGAAGCCGGCTGACAAGGGTGGCAACGTCGTTATCTGGCCAAAATCCATGTATGAAAGGGAGGCCTTTCGCCAGTTAAACAACAATGTATGTTATAGGAAATTGACCTATAACCCCCTTTCAGCCTATAGTGCTAAATTGGACGACATCCTTAAGAATGCAGTGGATGGCGGCGTTGTCACCAGTGGGCTGGCTTCGGCACTAAAGATCCAACCATTGCCACCTTGTATTTATTACCAAAAATACACAAGGGTGTCTCGCCACCACCCGGCAGGCCTATTGTATCGGGAAGGGGGAACTTCTTGGAGAATGTGAATAAATGGATTGACCATTATTTGCAACCCCTGGTTGTTAACCTTCCTTCCTTTTTGAGGGATACAGGTGACTTATTGCGCAAGGTCGATGGACTGTGTTTAGAGGGTGACACTCTATTAGCTTCTGTTGATGTTGAGTTATTATACACTAGTATCAGGCATTCCGACGGTTTATCCGCGGTTAAATTTTTTCTTGATACCACCATGCTACCTGTCGGCCTGAGGGACCTCATCCTGGAGCTTCTAGAGTTCACTCTCACTCACAATTTTTTTGTGTTTAAGGGGTCTTTTTTCCTACAGCTCCAGGGGACAGCCATGGGTGCTGCTTTTGCACCATCCTATGCTAACCTCTTCCTGGGGCTGTGGGAAAGGGACCTCTTCCTGTCTGATGATGAGCGGTTGGTGGACCGTGTCCCATTTTGGGCACGTTACATTGACGATATCTTCTTTATCTGGCAGGGCACCTCCATCGACCTTGTGCAGTTCATTACCTCTTTGAATGACAACGACGTCAACATCCATCTTACCTTAATTTGGGATCCTAAGAAAATCAATTTTCTGGATGTTATTATTAAAAAGGATAGCTCTGGTGCTATACAGACAGATATATATCGTAAGGAGACATCTACCAACACAGTTTTACATGCCACGTCATGTCACCCCTCCCATGTTGTGAGGGCCATTCCCGTGGGACAATTCCTTCGATTACGACGGAATTGCTCGACGGATCTTGACTTTGAGAAAAGGTCAGAGGAATTAAAATCACGATTTCTTGCTAGGGGCTACAGTAGAAGATCAATTAAAAAAGCCTATTTGAGAGCAAAACACTCTCTACGTAATAGGTTGCTGTATGATAATTCATTGGATCAAAGAGCCTCTAATGATATAAGATTTATCACTACATATCATTCTCAACATCATAGAATGCGTAGGGCTGTTGAAAAGGCTTGGCCTATTCTAAAAACTGATCCCATTATGGGTAATTTTCTACCAGATAGACCCTCCTTCACATTTAGACGGGCTAGAAATTTACGCGATCACCTAACCACCAGTCATTATGCTGATTCGCGCGTTCCGACCTTCCTTGACAGGTTTCCGCCTCGTGTTGGTTGTGTGCCTTGTGGGAGGTGTGTGGCATGTCCAAATATAGAGCGTAGCTCTTCCTTCACCAATTCATCTGGCACTAAAAGCTATGAGATCCGTCAACATATCACATGTTCATCTAGATATGTTATTTATTGTGCCAGTTGTCCTTGCGGATTACTCTATGTAGGACTCACTACAAGGCAATTGAAGGTGAGGGTAAGAGAACACGTACTTGGTATTTCCGCGGCTTCCACAAGTATGGACGCAGCCTCATTAAAAACTCTTCCACGCCACTTTTTTGAATATCATCAGTGTGACAGTTCTCTTCTTAGAGTTAAGGGGATTGATGCCCTCACTATTAATTTACGTGGGGGGGACCTGTCGAGACGGTTGGCGCAAGCTGAAACAAGGTGGATTTGGACGTTTAAAACTATTCAGACACATGGATTAAACAAAAAAAATTCATATGTCCCATTTTTGTGATCTCCCGATTATGCCACCAATATTTAGTTCATGGTCTGCACAATGTTGTTTTTATTTTCATTTTTATATATTTCTAATGTGTCTATCTATATTTGTTTATTAGATTTCAAGTTATTCATTTATCCTGGATATCCTTCTGCACAACATCGTTGTCATGAATGACCCCATTTACTCTGTTTGTCCTGGACGCCGGCTAGTTCTAGTACCATCATGAATGACTCTCTTCGACGTTATATATTCGTCCATGTATTTTGACTATGTATGATATATTCCCATATATACAACTATTGGCTTTTCATATGTAATTCTGTGCCATTATATATTTCATATATGTTTTTTGATACATCATTGGTCAATGATTTTATGTCTGCTTTGGTACCATGTGTATTTTGAGTATACAGTGTATACCTATCTTGTTATAATTCGTTATAATTTGCTATAATTGTTTCCAATAATATACGAATATTTTTATTATTTTTTTCCACATTATTATTTGTCTCCATTATATATGTGCTGTTATTTGTAAGCCTTTTTATAATGTACATCTATCCGTTGTTCACTATATGGGCGTCTATTTAATTGTTCTTGTATCACCATCTTTATTGATGATTACCTACCTTGTTATAATTTGTTATAATTTGTTTTAATAGTCTGCAATAATATACAAATATTTTCTTTTCACATTTATTATTTGTCTCCATTACATATGTACTGTTTTTTGTAAGCCTTTTTAGAATGTTCATCTATCAGTTGTTCATTATATGGGCGTCTATGTAATCGTTCTTGTATCACCATCTTTACTGCTGGTCCCCAGGTTAAGGCGGGTCGGCGCATGCGCCGTCTGTTTTCCACAGCGTCGGCGTCATTTCCTGTGACGTCAGACGCCGGACCACGTGGGGCCCCACGTGCTTCCGGCCCTGACGTGCGGTGATGGCGTTCAGGTGTGGGCGGTATTACAGCGGTAACTGCACGCCGCTACCTTTCAGGATAAATAGAGCCCCTTTCTGGGACTCTGTCATGCGCCCCCTGAGGAAGGAGTTTTTTAACCCCGAAACGCGCGTCGGGGCGGCCCTGTGTCCAGTGTATCCGCATCATTGGGTAATTATGTACATTTCATCTACTATGTATCACTTAGGATTTTGAGCCTTGCTGCAGCCATGTCATCGTTATTTCCTCTTTGGTACTTACCTATTTGCACTTGTGTATTATTTTTGACATTGTGCTCGTTTGTTGTAAATTTTGTTATCTAGTGATACTGTGATTTTTTGGTATACTACCTACCCATTTGTGGATATATTTTTCTGTTCACATGGCCCTATTCCATTGCGCACACTGTGAGCCCATATTCCCCATGTTGCCTTATTCCAGGTTTTAATCATTTTTCAATAAATGTTATTTTTTATTATGACCTCTTTGACTGTAGTTTGTTCTTTGTGATATTTGTTTAGTATTTACAGTTGGTCCATAGACATCCATAGTGCACATGATAGTGGTATTCCACAGTGATTATATGCAATATCGTCCACCTTTTACCACCCATGTATACCGCTGGTTTCAAATCTGTTTTACTATACCCTTATATGCCTTATAGAATCATCACTTAAAGGACTAAGGGATGAGGTTTCTCACGGGGAGGAATATGATGAGACACTTGCACCAACCAGGCAATCTTCATCGGCCCGGTTGGTACAAAGCTCTGTGGGTGCCTCACAAAGGTCCAGGCAGGACACAGCAAGCGAGGAGGATGAGGAGGGCTATGAGGATGAGCTAGAGGGGGAAAGTACACAGCGCTCTACTAGTAGTCACCAGATAGAGCGTGGATGGGGTGATGGGGTGATGCAGATCAGCCAGAGCACATTTCTCCAGCTGGTGACAGCAATGCATGGCCAATTGGCAGCCTTCAGCACATGAGTGCTTCATGCTACAGTGTCTGAGAAAAGACCCACGCATGGCTCATATTCTCCACACAAATGACTACTGGGTAGCCACCCTCTTAGATCCATGTTACCAAGACAGCCTTGAAAGCCTAATTACACCGTTGAACCAGGAGCGTAAAATGCAGGAGTACCAAGAAACACTGGTTAATTCACTCATGTACTCTTTTCCGCCGCATAGTAGTGATACGCGTGCACTAGCAGGCACCTCAGTGCGTCCTGGGCCCAGCGGAATCCGTTCAGAAGTCGGTAGCAGAAGCAGTACATCTGCTACTGACAGGTTCAGTATACCCAACCTGTTCCAACAGTTTCTGAATCTGCAAGCAGTTCTGGCACCATCATCACAGACTGTGAAACGCACTAGGAGGCAACGTTACCGTGACATGGTGGCACAATACCTCTTCACCCCTGTCAGTGGGCTTCAGGATGGATCTGCCCCCTTCAAGTTTTGAGTCTCTAAGTTGAATACATGGCCCAAGCTTAGCCAGTATGCCTTGGAGGTCCTGGCTTGTCCTGGTGCCAGTGTGATTTCTGAACGCGTCTTTAGTGCAGCTGGCAATGTACTAACAGACCAACGTACCAGACTATCCGCTGCAAATGTGGACCGGCTTACATTCCTAAAAATGAACCAGGCCTGGATTTCTGGTGACTTTTGCAGCCCTGGGCCACAGTACACAGGTTACATGCATGGTTGGTAGCAGTATGCATGCTCTGTCACGTGCCTATGGTGCACACAGCTTAATCTGTTATGCCCGTGCTCTGGCCTCTACTTGGTAGCACCTGGTTCTGTGACTAACTCTTTCACCTCATACTGTTTTCCATTGGCTCTAGTACCGCCAGCTAGTGCCCATTTACGTGACTGCCACTTTCACAGCATGCCATGTTTCTGAGCTCTAGTACCGCCAGCTAGTGCCCATTTCCGTGACTGCCACTTTCACAGCATGCTGTGTTTCTGGGCAACAGTACCGCCAGCTGTACCTCGTTAGACCAAAGTGGAAAAAAAGGATGACAGATGCCAAACACCTATAGGCAGAAGCACAAGAGGCGGGATCCAGCCACGCCGGCTGTTTCGTGGCAGTGAAGTGCGGACACAGGTGCCTCCCCAAAGGGTAAACCGAGTTCCAGCATCGCCAGATGGTTCTCGGGAGTGCCCAAGGGCACGGGTACCTCCTGCTCCAAACCGTGTTTCGACAATGCTCACTCTAACCCTAGCCCTTACCCTACTTACCATAAACCCTAACCCTACCCCAACTAATCCTAAGCCAAAGAAAAAACACCGCTGTTAAGAAGATGGCGACCAGTTTTCCTGCTACAGTTTTCGCTCTGTGCATTTTTCTAGCGATTTTTCTGAACCTCTGCATACTCCTTCCCCATTATCCTAAGGTGTTTCCCCTCCATTTTATCCATTATATAGCACTGTAGTGGTCATTTTGTAATTCCGATTTTTTTCTCCCATTGACTTGCATTGATATCGGAAATCGGAAATTCCGATATCCGATATTTTTCCAATATCGGAAATCGGAATTCCGATACGATTTCGGGCAATATCGCTCATCCCTATTGAGCACATCAGAACACCCAGATACTCAAGAGATATGCGAATATCACCCAGCTTGTTTGCTCATCCCTAATTTAAATGCATTATTTGCATATGGGTATAACAATATGTTTAGACTATACTATATGTTTTACCCTTTCAGTTGCCCTCCATCTGCTTTATTATCAAGGTAATGTGATTATTTTCAGTATACAGTGAGTACAGATTTAAATGTAAAACTTTATAATGTCTGATAAAGTTTTTCTGAATTTTATATGAAAAAAGAATACATTTTTATAATTGTATTACATATGAGACTCATTTATTTGAAATGGCAAACAAGATCATTAAATAACATATCTATCAATTTGGTTTTCGGCAAAATCCACAAGGTCTTGATATCAGCGCAGTGTGTTATTACAGAAGTCTTTACAAACTTTTACAGTTTTTCAGAAAAGTGTGAATGCTTCCTCATTTTGCTGACATTTTCATATGGTGTACACCAACTGCAGATGGTTGAAAAATCTAATCAGGAGATTTTGTTCAAATGAACAGAAAATCTCTGGCTGGCAATAGCTCTGGGTAAAAATATAATACTGAGCCATATGTCCTTCTTTCTTGTTTGATGTCCTAATCTGATGTTCAAGCACCATTTCATCATCTAGTATAATTCTTTAGTCAGCAGTTCTAAGAACTAATACATTATCTTCAGAAGATAAAATAATAACATTTCTTAGTATTTTCCTGCAATGTTACTTTATCAGTTTAAAGTTAAGTCCACAGAATGAAAACTAATTGAAATGAAAAAAACTAGGTAAGTTAAGAAATTAGAAATAGATAAATTAGTACCATATTAGCTAAATAGATGTATAGACAGATTATAAATATGATCTAGATAAAACAAGAAAAGAGCAGCATTTTTCTAACAAAATTTGGGTGCAAAGTCTCCCATTTACATACCAGTCCTTATTATATTTAGAAACAATCAGAAGCAGTACACCATCTCAAATGAAAAAAGTGCTTAATAGCCCATCATGAGATGTTTAGGCTCCATGTGTGAGCCTTTTTCAAGGCAAAAAAGGGTTAAAAAGGGTTAATGTCACCTTGCTATTGAAAGGTGACATTAATCCGGGTTAATAATGGAGAGATGTCAATAAGAAAACTTTTTATTATTAATCCTACAGTAGTAAAGGGTTGAAAAAGACACACACATTAATTCAAAATTCTTTTAATGAAATTACGCAAAGTTTTTGATAAAATTTATTATTCTGCCAATCCAACTGAATCCCTTGTTCGCCTGTAAAAATGATAAAATAAAAAAGCAGCAATATCCATATCTCTCTGCCATTAAATTTGGTCTCCCGCTGCAATCCATCACAAGGGGTTAACTAGTTTACAACAGGGACCAGTGCTAATGCTACCGGCCTGGCTGTAAACAACTGCAGAATGAATTAAATCATGTCTGTGCAGGCGCCCCGGCAGACCGAAGATGAACTGATTAGCGTTGGAAAGTTTCTGAACTTTTTCCCATGCTGTCAGGTCACCTCAGGTCAACCGGGGACTCCGCGCAGCCTCACTGACATCAGCGGTAGAATCTATGGCCAATCTCTGGGTCAAGATGGGATAGGCCAGGAAAGGCAAGGACTCCAGCTCAAACACACACTGCTCCTACTTGGCAAAGAGGGAGTTTGCCCTTAGGAGGTTGAAGACTTTGCAAACATCTCTCCGGTGGGAGTCTCTATCTAGAGAGTAGATGAGAATATCATCCAAGTAGACTATGACCGAGGTGGTTAGCATATACCAGAAGATATCATTCGCAAAGTCTTGGAAAATGGCAGAGGATATTACACAGCCCGAAGGGCATCACCAGGTGATCATAGTGGCCTCTCTTGTGGTAAATGCCATCTTCCACTCATCCCCCTCAAGGATGCGTATCAAGTTATAGGCGCCCCACAGATCTAATTTTGTAAATACCCTTGCTCCCCGCAACCTATCAAAGAGTTCGGAGATAAGAGGCAGAGGGTATTTATTTTTGACGGGTATAGTATTGAGAGCATTGTAGTCTATGCATGGACGCAACTCCCCGTTCTTCTTCTGCACAAAGAAGAACCCAGCCCCTGAAGGTGATACTGACTTCCTAATTAATCCTCTAGCCAGATTCTCCTTGATGTACTGAGACATTGCCTCTGTCTCCGGTAGAATTAACTGATAGACTCGACCCTGGGGAGGCTCAGCACCAGGCAAGAGATTAATAGGACAGTCATAGGGGCGGTGAGGCAGAAGGGTCTCCGTAGCTCTCTTGGAGAATACGTCCGCATATGACCAATAGTGTTTGTGGAGAGAGGATAGATCTGCGGGCACTGCTGTAGAAGCCACCTGAAAGCACTCCCTCTGACATCTACTCTCATAAGACTCACTCCATCCCAATATTCTCCCAGAGGACCACTTAATATGAGGAGAATGGTAGTGTAACCAAGGTACCCCTAATAAAACTTCATCAATACCCTCGGGTATCACTAATAGGGAGATTATCTCCTGGTGGGCTGGAGACATGGAGAAAGTTAGTGGGATGGTCTGTTGTGTGATCAGTGAGGGCAATGTCGACCAACCCACCACTCGGACGGTCACTGGCTTGGTGATCATCACCAGAGGTATTGCGTGCTGTTGGGCAAAGGCTGAAGGCATGAAATTGCCCTCCACCCCGGAATCTACACAAACCTCTACCGCATGATTGGATGGTCCTATCGTGTGTGTCCCCTTGAAGGACAATTTGGAAGAAAACGCTGCTGTGTCTAGTGAGCCTCCTCCTATGACCACTAGACGCGGTCATTTTCCCGACCACTGGGGATGTTTTGTAGCAAAATGTCCTGACTGCCGGCAGACATGACAAATCATGGGTGTACGAGCGATCCAGAACTTGGTTCTCGCTCGAGAAACCTCCATGCCCTTTTGGGACTCGAACGCCTGATCCGGAGATTCCAGAGGTCTGGCGAAGTTAGGAGCCAGCCGAAACCTCTGACAACACTGGACTTGCTCAAACCTTCGCTTGGAGAAACGAAGTTAAATGCGACTAGAGACGGATATTAGCTCCTCCAGTGTGACCGGAATCTCCCTAGTGGCCAAAGCGTCTTTCACATGGTCAGCCAGTTCCTTCCAAAAGACCGGAATGAGGACTTTATCCGGCCACTCCAGCTCAGAAGCTAAAGTCTGGAAATGGATGGCAAATTGACTGACCATGGACGAGCCCTGTGTCAATGCCAGCAGTTGGAGCGCCGTATTAATGGTGACTCGTGATCCCAATAAGACCTGCTTCAGAGTGCTCAAAAACCGCAAAGCACTCTGCACCACATGATCGTCGCGCTCCCACAGCGACGTAGCCCTCTCCAACACCCTGTCCGACAGCAGGGAATTAATAAACTCTACTTTAGCCCGCTCTGAGGGGAAACGTGCAGCCAGTAGCTCAAGGTGTATCGCACGCTGTTTCACGAATCCCCTACATGACTTGCTATCACTTGAGAACCTTTCAGGCAGCGGGAACGCACCAAATTAAATATATATAATAATAAGGTGCGTTCGCAACCCGGGTTCCACCGTGCAGAAATGGAACCTGCTGCTAAGCAATGGCGGAACAAGGCAGTGGTTGAACGCCGACAACACGCGGGTTAGATGTCACCTGGTATGAACAGTGGCAAACTCTGCTGCTTCACAGAGCTGCAGCAAGAAAATAATAGAACGATGTTCCCTGTTACACGTCACAGAACACAGCTGATATGGCGCGAGTGAGGTCTCTAGGCTCAACCCCTAGAATGCGGGGACTTGAGTCTGACCGGACGCACAATGCGCACGGCGTCGTACAGGTGATGCCACTACTTGGCGCTGAGTGGCAGCAAAATACAGCTAAGGCGCACCAGGATTTGGAGCAAAACAAGAGCAACAGCCCAACTGACCGCAGAGCGGTACCAAAAGATGTGTGCCAGAGCACGTGAATTGACTGTGCCCTGTAAACAGCCCATGCTAAGCAGCACACATGGCCAAGACAGGTACAAGGTTAAGCCGAGTTAAAACCTGCCTGACTAGTGAAGACTAGGCGATCATACATGCCGACAGTGCGGTAGGTTCTCGGTCCAAACACACATGCATACACAGAGTGGTAGCGTATCCACTCGCTCACACACACAACATGGTTTATACAAGTGTGCAGCCGTGCAATCCTTTTATAACCGCAGCCTTCTAAGACCTTGCTGATGGCCCAATCCGAACTGCTTGAGAACCTGAGCATGTGACCTCCGACCACCAATGAGCCGTCATCTCATGGGCTTGCTCAGATGGAGAAAAGCAGAACTTAGTCCCTGGAACATCTGCTCACCGATGACTAATGCTGATTGCTATAGCTGAACCTGGGACGGCAGCAGCAACCAAACGTATAGCATTAGTCTGAGCAAGATGTTGTGACTGACGTCTCCACTGAGCAGGATCCTCTGTGACTGAAGAAGAATGGGAGACCGCAGAGGACATGGCCCGAGATTCCCCCTGTGCAGCAGCGGGATCTCGATGCCTAATAGCAAGGAACCATACAGGGTGATTACACACAGCCCAGCCTCATCTCAATCCAATGTGGATTGGATGACAGTGAGGAAGAGGAGGAGGAGGAGGTACAGGAGCTATGTTTATGCGCTATAGATGATACTACAAGCAAAGCTGTCATACCGTCTGTTCAGCGTGGATGGCCTGAGGACAGGGAGAAGGAGGAGAGCATGCTCAGTCTTCCTCTTGGTGAGGACATGAAAGTCTTGCCTGTTTGCAGTCTGGCATGCATGGCTCATTTTATGTTACGCTGCCTTTCCCGTGACCCTTGCTTTCTCCAAAATTTGGGTAACAGACAGTCATTACTGGTTGGTGACACTTCTACAACCATGCTACAAGGAGAACCTTCAATCTCTTATTCCCAAGGTGGACAGGTCTACTAAAATAAAAAATGTTGGGTCCGGCACTCAAAAAAGCAAGTGTTTTTCTATTTTAAAATTTGAAAAAAATTTTTTTGATTGAATACATATTAAAAAATTCTAGTGTGCAGACTGCCAGAACTAACATTAGTTAGCCCCATGTAGCATAGACAAACCATAAGCATTGTACCTTACTCATGGATACAAAATGAATGCCACAGTATGTTTTTTAAAAAAATGTGATAGGGTGGTGTTTAGAGAAAATTGTTTGGGGAATTAACCCTAACTAGTTCTTGAGAAAACATACCTATAGTTAAAAACTACTAAACTGCTGACATTTTATATACAAATACAATATGTGCACCAGAGGAAAAACTGTCAAATATGAAAGGAAAAAAAAACACCCACAAAAAAAACTCTGTAATCGGTAGACTCAAATATACTTTTGCATTAAAAATATTGCTTTCTTTGAAGAATCAATTATATTGGAGAATAAGGTCCTGTCTCATATTAAGGCACTTTTGGGCCCATGTATCCAGCTTAAAGATCCAGAACGATTCACGGTTCAGGATTTTTCTCCTTAAATAGCCTCCCCTGGATGTTTTAAAAACCTTCTCGATGCCCTAAACTTGAGGGAACTAATATCTCTGTTGTATCTAGCTACAAAGTGTTTAGAGTCTGCAGATAGATTTAATACTCTTGGGTTTAATGTATTTGACATATGGCGTCTTAATCTTTTTTTCAGTGGTCCGATAGTGCAACCCTCATATTGGACTTTGCAAAGCATACACTCAATCAGAAAAATTACGCCAGGCGTATTACAGTTGAAAAAATTCTTTATCTGATAGGTGTCCACTGTAGCATAATAGACAAATTCTTTGCTTTTAGTTGCGTGCTCACATGATATGCATTGTCTGAGACTGCAAATAGGTCAACTAAAATGGGGCAGTACCAGAAGGCCCGTGATGCAGAATTATTAAAAAAATTCCCATCTGAAAACGCTGGCGACAGAGGTCACAGTTCATTGGACAACCAAGGAGTACAGGTGAGAGAGACACAACTCCTATCAAGCAGAGGCAGTGGAACACTGGAAAGGTACTGGGAAAGTTTTCTCAGACCCTCCCATCACCTGGCCCTGAGGCGTGGGGTACTCTCACAAGGAGTGCCAATTTTTGTAAGATGCTGAGGGAGTAACTTGCTGATTGTACCAGCGTCCTCCGTGATTCCTCTGTGTCTTATAATTATTGGTTTTAAAAGCTGGACACGTGGCATGAACTGGTTCTCTCTACTGCACACGTGCACTGTGCTCACAGTCACGGAGCGCACAGTGTCTCTCTCTGGCAGAACCGTTGTTAGTGGCGGGAGCCAATGGGAACAGTCCTTTGTGCCGCCAGTGCTCTAAGGACTGAGCACGCTGCTCAGACTCCTATGTGCTGCTTGTCCCAGCAAAATCTCTCTGCTGTCATGCCCACTTTCTCTTAGCCTAACCCCCTGACTCTAGGTCACCGCTTCTGTCTGCTGCAGTCCGTCGCAGCACCGGTGCTTCAGGTGCGTAGTGCGCTGCCCCCTTGATGCTCGCACTCTGACAGCTGAGGACTCACTCCTGCTTTGCGTGCATTTTCACTCAGCTTCCTGCAAGGTTCCCTGTCTAAACACGCCACTTCTTCCTGGGTCATGGGGCCTGTCCGGTCCCCTATTCCTTCCCCCGGGAAACAGGGGACGCAGCCTCGACAGTTCTGGACCCGGCGCATCACAGGTACCCGCAGCCCGGTCTTCCTCCTTACATATCTGTCCAATCAGTTCTTTCATGCAAGCATCATGGAAGGTATGTGATGCAATTTTCAAGTGCAAATTGTACATTACATCCAGAATAGTTTCACTTTGAAGTACTTTGTGGCTCACATTAATCCACAAGATCAAACTAGTCTCATGCTTCATAATTTCGGTGGTAAATCATTGCCACAAAGAGAGGTTGTGTGTTCTGACTTCTATAACATCATTTGGGAGATAATAATTAATACCTATTTTCTTCATATTCATCATCATCTTCAGCGTTAGGAATATAATGTTGTAAAAGTGAAAGCAAGTTGGTGAAGTTATTGGTAAGTCGTTTGTGAAAGTTATTGTAATGATTACTATTTCTACATTGCGTGTGCGGCTAACCACCTCATTGATCTTATTTAATTTATTTGGCAAGAAAAGGACAGCTCCATCAAAACCACGTGCTTTTCCTATTCATTCATCATGCTGGTAAAGTAGAGGTGACTTAAGGGATCTAGATAACATCTGGGGATTGTAGTCAACATGGTACTGTGACAAGACCCACTGGGGTCTAACTATAAATTCGACATAGTTTGTGCACAGATGAATAGAGTTGCAAAAAAAATAGATTTTGATTCATTGACATGTTGGATGGATTGTCTTGTGGAAACACCAATATCATGGAAGTCACGTCTACGACCACTACGCTCTCCAATTGACACATCTTGAAATACAGCCAAAATGTCAAAATCTCTAGCTTCTGTTCTACAAACAGTAGGGGCTCCTTTTTTACGTCCTCGTCCAACAAATTCTGTATTAGTAGGTGATGGATTGTCAGAATCCAACCCAGGAACATAAGGCTTGGGTAATTGCGCGTCCTGGCCCCGTGCTCTTCCAAGTGCTCTTGCTCTGGCACTTCCAGTCATGAGTTAATCTTGAAGCTTTTGTCTTCGTAATCCACTGAGAGAGAACACCACTGCTCTAGCGTTCACCCTCTGCTCCTCAGATTTTCTATCTGCGCAGTAACTGCCTCTAGCCAGAAGATGACGATGGTGGAAGTAGTTGGTCCATTTGAGACCCATTCATGAAGCAGCAATAATAATTTGAAACAGAAGTATTTTTTACCGAGATACCACACTGTTCAATATGTGGCCTGTGTTTTTATTTTTTACAGCAAAATAGTGTATACAGTAGAACTAGGGTAACACACTGCAAAAAGGTGAATGTAGGCCTGAAATGACCAAATTTGTAGCCCACAGATAGATGAGGCATCTGACGGAGATAACACACTTAATCATGTGGCCTGTATTTTTGTTTTTTCTTACAGCAAAATAATGTAAAGAACTAGTGTAAAACAGCATAAAAGGTGAATGTAGGCCTGAAATGCAACAATTTGTAGCCTGCAGATAGATCAGGCGTTTTACGGAGATACCACAATAGTCAATATGTGGACTGTATTTTTTTATATTTCACCCTAAAATAGTCTATAGAAGTAGGGTAAGACACAGCAAAAAATGGTGAATGTAGGCCTGAAATGCCACAATTTGTAGCCCACAGATAGCTCAGGCATCTGATGGAGATACCACACTGTTCAATATGTGGCCTGCATTTTTTTATTCTTTATCTCAAAATAGTCTATAGTACTAGTGTAAGACACAGCAATAAAACGTGAATGTAGGTCTGAAATGCAACAATTTCTAGCCCTCAGATAGATCAGGCAGCTGACAGAGATACCATATTCAATTTGTGGCCTGTTTTTTTATTTTTTACCCCCAAATAGTCTATAGAACTATGGTAAGACACAGCAAAAAAGGTGAATGTAGGTCTGAAATGCAACAAATTGTACCCCACAGATAGATCAGGCGTCTTACGGAAATGCCACAGTGTTCAATATGTGGCCTGTATTTTATTATTTTTTACCCCAAAATAGTCCATAGAACTAGGGTAACACACAGCAAAAAAGGTGAATTTAGGCCTGAAATGCCACAATTTGAGCCTACAGATAGATCTGGCGTCTGACGGAAATACCACACTGTTCAACATGTGGCTGGTATTTTTTATTTTTTACCCTAAAATAGTGTAAATAACTAGGGTACCAGGCAGCAAATACAGCGGAATGGAGGCCTGAAATACAACAATTTGTAGCCCACAGATAGATCAGGCATCTGACGGAGATACCACACTGTTCAATATGTGGCCTGTATGTTTTTATTTTTTACCCCAAAATAGTCTATAGAAGTAGGGTAAGACACAGCAAAAAAAGGTGAATGTAGGCCTGAAATGCCACAATTTATTGCACACAGATAGATAAGGCGTCTGACGGAGATATCCCACTGTTCAATATATGGCCTGTATTCTTTTATTTTTTACCCCAAAATAGTCTATAGACGTAGGGTAAGACACTGCAAAAAAAGTGAATGAAGGCCTGAAATGCCATAATTTGTAGCCCACAGGTAGATTAGGCGTCTGACGGAGATAGCCCACTTTCAAATATCTGCCCTGAATTTGATTTTTTTTTGGCAAACAAAATTGTGTTAAGAAGTAGGATATGACGCAACAGAAAAAATTCTATGGAGGCCTGAAATGGTAAAATTTTGAGCGCAATGATATGCAATCCATGTGGCAGACAATACCCAGTGTAAAATATCTGCCCTGTAGCTAAATATTTTTTTGCAGCTAAATATTTTTTTGGCAGCAAAATGGTGTCAAAAAATTGTATAAGACACTCCAAAAAAATTCTACGGTACCACATAAAATGGCAAATTTTTCTACGCACTCAGATGTCATGCCTGGGACGGGCAAATCCATTTAAAATTGCTGAATTTTCACACTGTACTATGAAAATGATCTGGCTGTAGTCTGCAGTGTCAACAAGCAAATGGAGAATAAAAAATGGGTTCTGGATTGCTTGGAATAAAATAATCTGGATTAAGATGCAAAAATCAATTTGCTGCCCACTGAGACCTAGAGCTGTATAGATACAGTCAATATATGTTATAGGCAGTAGCAACAGACAGTAATGGAATGGACCCTCTTGATGTATGCAATGACATATGCCACATGCAATGCCTGCCTGCTACTGATATCTATATACCCACATACAGTGCGTGCATGCTTTGCACTGATATGTATATACACACATACACTCCCTGCGTACCTAGCACTGCAATCTATATACCGAGTAATTAGTTCTTAGAAGGACTGTTGATTTTGCTGGGTTTGTGTATTCTTTGATGGTATACCCACATTACCTTATAAACCCCCAAATCTGACCCTATGTCGGCAGCAGCTCTTCCTACACTAGCTAATTCTGGAGCAGACTGTGACGAGCATGGCGATGCCAGGTCTCTTATACACCTGATGATGCTGTGCGGCCAGCCAATCACTGTAATGCCACAACAAAGATGGCTGTGGCATTACAGTGCGTGGCAGACAATCCCTGCATGTTGATTGGCGCTCTAAAGACTGCCAAAAATTCCAGGGCGGGGACCAAAGCACCAGGCGAGTAATCCCGGAAATGCTCGGCGCTCGCCGAGTACCACGAGTACAGCGATGTTCACGAGCATGTTCGCTCATCACTAGTGTGTAACAATAATTTTTTGAAATGTAGAGACTGTTGAGACTCCAAGTTGGGTCTCCATCTGGTGGTTTGCCTGTGTAAGTAGGGCTCCCAGACAGACGGGCATGCCCTTACTTTCAGTCAACTACCTGTGTTACTCTCCTTACATTTTTATAGCTATAGTACTGTATGAAACTATTGTTTGTGCCATCTGAGTGTGGCTGGAAAAAAAATGAAGGTGTTGCATGAGTTATCAGAGCTCCCAGTTAAGAAGGCTTACACCACTCCCTTATCCAAGAGGTCTTCATTGAAGCTTCAATTCCAAGCTGTAAATGCTCGGCAAGACCCTGATACCTCATATATGGCCCATGGCTCACTGCTTCTGTGACATTATAAAAGGTACTACTGTGGGTCAATTGATCAGTCAACAACCTGTGCTACATTCCTTACATTTTTCTACCAATAGTAATGTATGAAACTGATGCTTGCGCCATCTGAGTGTGGCTGGAATAAAATAAATAAAAAAAGTCTGACTGCTGCTGTGCCATTTGCAAATTTCTACTGTGGGTCAATTGATGCCATTTTTCATGGTGTCTGCCCCTAATTTTATCTGTTTTGGAAGCTTTTTTTCACATTTGGTTTGGTATCCCATTGTATCTACTCTTGAGCTATGTGACTGCAATCTCCAAGGCATTTTAATTTGAACACTGCCTTATTGCGGTGTGTCATGACTGCAAAGTATGGAGGTAGGGAGGATTCTATCTGCACTGTTGGACCGCCTGCCTCCACAGCCACCAGAGTGCCCAGTCAATAAGATGCAACGCCCCTGCCCATGTTTGCTCGTCCAGGTGTCAGTGGTAAAATGCACTCTCGGCAACTGGTACTAGGGGACTAAGATGGCCATCAACTTTCTGAAACCATCCATATCCACCAGGAGGAAAGGCAACATTTCCATGGCAAACAGACTGGAGATGGTGGAGTTCAAGCTCTTAGCTTTGGCTTGTGTAAGAGGAAACATTTTTTTTACGTAACCACAACTGCGGGACCGAGGGCTTGGTGCTGTGCTGAGAGAGGCTGGAGCACAAAGAACAGGACAAACTGCTGGACTGTGAATGAGGTGCAGGTGCAGATGCTAAGGTGGATTGAGAAAGATGTTTTGTGCTAGGTGACACAAAAACAAAACAGCAGTAGTGTCCACTTCTGTAATAGCTGACCAGCTCTCAGTCATCCCAGTTGTAGTGGGTTAAACAAGTGGAATTTCTATGGCTGGAGACCTGTGTGAGAAGATTTGGCATAATGACGAAGGAGAAAAAAAAGCAGCAGATGTGATTGATGGGACGGCCGGTGGTTGGCGACGCAAGCTAGTCAGCTTTTTAGTGAAGTGAGATTCCCACACTAAGGCATGTTGATGGTGCATGTGACTGTTCACGCATATAGTTGTCAAATGATTGCAATTTTTTGCCTTTATTGAGTTTTTTTGCATATTTGACAGATTGCGCGAGTTGGGTTATCCTTTGCAGTTTGATAAAAGGCCCAGGCTAGTTAACCCTTGCCACCTCTGTGAACTGCACACTCCTAATCAACACCGGCTACAGCCAGAGTTAGGGCCGAGGATGCAGTGCTTGTTGTGGTTCCATGACTTCTTGTCTGTGTGGGAAGCCGCAACGTAACCTCCTCATCTTCCTCATCCTCCATCTCGTCTGTTGAGCTACTTTTCTGGGTACCTCTGGGTTCACAGCAAGTGAGATCTGAAAACTCATCGTCATCCTCTCTGTTCTCACACTTCTCACAATCCTTCTATTCTTGTCCTGATACCACAGTACAGTTCGCATGCACCTGTAGTATTTGTAGTCTCATCAGGATCATCTTCACCCCTAGTGATTAACGTATGGTCACTAGAGTTTGGATTCTGCTTGGACCCTACTTTGTCTGGTCCAAGATCCAACATGTAAAAATTTGGTGCATCGGTTCAGATACTTTCCTCCTCTGGATTCTGTGAACCTTTTTTTAGCAGACCTCTGTTGCCCATGGAATAAAATGTGTGAACAGCTCTGCAGAATGGCCCATCGCTCGTTCCCCACAATTACTTGGGCATTTGGAAATTTGAGTCATGGGGGAAACCTAATTAGATGATGGAAGATCGATTTCACACAGGACAGGATTCTATTTAGCTAACTGACAAGTTCACTTACAGCACTAGCAGCAGTGGCTTCTCTACACAGTGACACAGAAAAAATAGCACTTATAAAGCAAGATGTCAGCTTTTTATATGGCCAGGGACATGTGACTTTGGCAGTCAATCACAGAACACCTTGCGTTATGACATTGTGGATGGTTTATGCGTCCTTATTGGCTGCTGTAATAAACACTAATTAGAAAAAGGCCAGCTCACCGAAGTAGAGAACAGGTGCACGGAACTCCGTACTGGCTGAATGTAATCACTTGATGAGAAACAAGATGTAATGTTCCAGCTCCTTTAGTAAAATTCTGTCAAGCGGTATAGCAGATATATATATATGATGTCAGTAATCTATATCAAAAGGGACAACATTCTATATAACATATGCATAGATATATGATAACATAGAATTACCTGACAGAATATCCAGTGGGTCAATACGGAATCCGTTTTACGCTGTCTCCGGCTAGAGGTGGACCGGGGTCTATGCTGACCCTAAACTGGGGTCCTGACTAGTCCCTCTACCTGGAGGTACTGTTAAAGGTACAGAGGTCCAGGCCGCCAGCGTAAACCCTGTCTCCTATCAATCCCTGACAACTGTAATCTAGTCCTTAGAAGGACCCTGATTACCACCAAAGGGAATGAACAGGTAACGGTTAATGAACAGTAAAGACACACAAGAAAGACAAGGAATAAAGTAAATACAGTCTTACATACAACACTTACACACAGAAGGAACACATAAGGTCTCAGAGATAAACTATAAGCAGTAAGAGGAAAAACAACTAAGGAGCTCTTAGCTTAAGTATTCTCAGAACCGATCCAGTCTGCTAGACTACATGAATGCTTTCACCGGCATCTAACAAGCAGACTGGCAGGTATATAAAGGAAGCTAATTAGTTCATAATCAAAAGCAGCCGGGCGAGGCTGGACCTAGTCTTAGCAAAGAGCTAGGTAAAATTAACTCCCTCACTACCAAACACAAAGTAACAGCAATTCAGCTGCGAGAAGTCAGAGTGTGTAATCGCGACGATCTTCGTGGCGATACACCCATGACAAATTCAAAACATTCTTTTTTTTGTAACATAATCTTTATTGGTTCCAGAATAAGATATGTAAGGCGATGAAGGAGTATCACTGCCTTGCCCTGCCCCCTTTAAGTGTTCTTAAGGTTTATATGTACTATTGTGTGTCGTAAATATTTTGATGGTACTGCTACATGGGAACATGTATTACCACACATAGCAATGGTATTGCCACATCATCTATTGTGTTACCATTTTATGTCTAATTACTGTATATGCATTGTGTTCTTTTAGTACAATACTGTATATAATATATGTGATGTGTGCCAATGTTATGTGTAGCTTAGGGAAAGTAAGGTGCTTTTTTTTGGGAACATTAGAGGAGGACACCTTAATATATAGCTATCATATATGTTGGGTAAGTGTAGTTCTCTTGTGGGCCACTACATGGGGGCATACTAGTGGGAATTGTTAGGTGTAGCTTATAGGAAGTTCATAGAGAATTAAGTGTAGGAGGGGCTGCCGGGTATTAGTGAGAAGTATCTAGGAAGTTAGGAAAGACAGGGCCAGAGTGCACAAGTGTCCACATGGGCTATAGGCCCGGACAGCTCGACAGCCACGTAACGTTCAAGTGCTGCAGCCCACGTTACCCACGGCCACTATGTATCATATCAGTGGGCCCTTAGAGAGATGGAAGATGTGGCGTCTTACCGCCTGTGAAAATGCTTTTAGGGCAGAACTTGGCTGGATTAAGGAGATAAAATTAGTTGAAGCTTCGAAGGGATCTGTACAGACGGGCCGAATGCTTCACCGGGGGTCACCAAACATAGTGATTGATGAATTCATGTCTGGGACGAAGAAGGCTGAAGGAAATGTCATTATAGCGAGGTCAGTCCTTGTGCATTATCTTTAGAGAACAACTTATTAAGTCTAGGTAGAGAGGTTAATTTGCTTGAAATATCTGTATAAAGCATTTGTCTAGTTTTTTTGTTGTGAGCTGCTTGCTTAGCAAAGTGGCCCCATAGGTTAGCTTTATGAGCACATCAGAGAGTCGTATCTGAGACTTCCTGGTTGTTATTAAGATCAAAATATATATTTAAATAAGTGGTAGTTCAAAGCACCTAATGTAGACAAAGGGTTAACTTTACCCATGCTGAAAGCTCACGTCATATCCTAGGAGTCCTGTTATGATTTGGTAACTGAGGAGGACAGGAGCGAAACAGCAAGGCAGCCGAACACCTGAGAGGTTGGAAACTAATGGGTTGCAGATCCCTAAACTAACCGCACAACTAGAAGCAGCCGTGGAGCGTACCTACGGTGGTCCTAGACGCCTCGGCACAGCCGGAGAGCTAGCTACAACTAAAGATAGAAACAGGAAAGCTAACTACCCCGAGTAGAGCCCCAAAGGAATAGGCAGCCCCCAAACATATAATGGCGGTTAGACAAGACGAAACACAAACGCAGGCAGAAAATAGAGTGAGCAAACGCTGGGGCCAAACACTGGCTAAATAGGAAAGGACAGGACAGAATACTATCCTCAACCCAGAAAACCATAGCAAAACTTCCAACACTTCTGATTACAAAAATACTGAGATCACACGATCTCGCCACCCACTAAATCAGATCTCAGTGTGAACAAGACTAACCCGCAGCCACTCAAAAAGCAGGGAAAGAGCAATTGAACAAATAACAGTGGCTACTGAAAAATATTAAGGTTTGCACCATAACTTACCAAGAATGATTACTCTAGAGCATAGGAACTGCATTGCTGCATAGATAAAAATTGAAAAAAACGCTATATGATGTGTATATGAAATATGTATCTGCAAAAATTGCTATGAAAAAATGAAGGCTCTTCGCACATAGATTGGCCAATAGGACACCATGACACCAGGTTAGCCGGGGACTCCACTGACGTCACTGATGCTGTGCGGAGTCCCTGGCTGACCTGAAGTGAACTGATTAGCGTGGGAAACAGTCAATTAAGCTTCCCACACTAATCATCTCATCTCCTGTGAGCCGGGGAGATGAACTCATTCATTTGGGGGTTTGCAGCCTGGTTGCCAGCATTAGCAGCGGTCCTTGCTGTAAACCTGTTAACCCTTTCAGATGGATTGCAGCGTAGGACCTGACTGAATGCCAGAGAGGTAAGAATATGGTTGCTTCATTATGTTATTTTTATTACAGGAGAACAAGGGATTCGGAAGGATTACCAGTAAAATAAAATATGGTCATAAACTACGGTATGTGTTTTTATTTCATTAAAATCATTTTTATTAATGTGTGTGTGTTTTTTTAACCATTTAATACAAAAGGATTAATAATCTATAGTTGTCAAATTGACAACTCTCCATTATTAATCCGGCTTAATGTCACCTTC
>VIAB01041386.1:0-11171 GCA_009801035.1 Oophaga pumilio
AGTATACAGCACAGCCTCCCCTGTTCACCAGCATGCAGCGCAGCGTCCGTCACCATCCTCCCCTGTTCACCAGTAAACAGCACAGCCTCCCTTGTTCACCAATATACAGCACAGACTCCCTTGTCACCAGCCTACCCTGTTCACCAGTATACAGCACAGCATCCCCTGTTCACCAGTATACAGCAAGACCAACCTCCCCTGTTTACCATTATACAGCACAACCTCCCGTCATCAACCTCCCCTGTTCACCAGTATACAGCACAGCCTCACCTGTCACCAGCCTCCCTTGTTCACCAGTATACAACACAGATTACATATCACAAGCCTCCCCTATTCACCCTGTTCAGTATACAGCACAGCCTCCCCTATTCACCAGTATACAGCACAGAATCCCCTGTCACCAGTATATAGCAGCAACTTCCCCTCCTCACGAGTAAGTATAAAGCACAGCCTCCCATCACCAGCCTCCCCTGTTCACCAGTATACAGCACAGCCTCCACTGTACACCAGTATACCGCACAGCCTCCCCTGTTCACCAGTGTACCGCACAGCCTCCCCTGTTCACCAGTATACAGCACAGCCTCCCCTTTCACCAGTATATAGCAGCAGCACCAGCCTCCCCTGTTCATCAGTATACAACACAAGTCTCCCCTGTTCACCAGTATACAGCACAGCCTCACCTGTTCACTAGTATACAGCACAGCCTCCCCTGTCACCAGTATATAGCAGCAGCCTCCCCTGTTCACCAGTATACAACACAGCCTCCCGTGACAAGCCTCCCCTGTTCACCAGTATACATCACAGCCTCCCATGTCACCAGCCTCTCCTGTTCACCAGTATATAGCACAGCCTCCCCTATCACCAGCTTCACCTGTTCACCAGTGTACAGCTCAGCCTCTGCTGTCACCAGTATATAGCAGCAGCCTCCCCTGTCACTAATATATAGCTGCAGCCTACCCTGTCACCAGTATATAGCAGCACCAGCCTTCCCTGTTCACCAGTATAAAGCACATTCTCCCTTGTCACCAGCCTCCCCTGTTCACCAGTATACAGCACAGCCTCCCCAGTTCACCAGTATACAGCACAGCCTCCCTTGTCCACCAGTATACAGCAGCACCAGCCTCCCCTGTTCACCAGCATGCAGCACAGCGTCCCGTCACCATCCTCCCCTGTTCACCAATAAACAGCACAGCCTCCCCTGTTCACCAATATACAGCACAGACTCCCTTGTCACCAGCCTACCTTGTTCACCAGTACACAGCACAGCCTCCCCTGTCACCAGTATATAGCAGCAGCACCAGCCTTCCCTGTTCACCAGTATACAAGACAAGCCTCCCCTGTTCACCAGTATACAGCACAGCCTCCCCTGCTGACCAGTATACGCGCAGCCTCCGCTGTCACCAGTATAGAGCAGCAGCCTTCCCTGTCACCAGTATATAGCAGCAACCTACCCTGTTCACCAGTATACAGCAGCACCAGCCTCCTCTGTTCACCAGTACACTGCACGGCCTCCCCTGTCACCAGCCTCCCCTTTTTACCAGTATACAGCACAGCCTCCCATCACCAGCCTCCCCTGTTCACCAGTATAAAGTACAGCCCCCGTCATCAGCCTCCCCTGTTTACCAGTATACAGCACAGCCTCCCTTGTCCACAGTATACAGCAGCACCAGCCTCCCCGTTTCACTAGTATACAGCACAGTCTCCCATCACCAGCCTCATCTGCTCACCAGTATACACACAGCCTCCCCTTTCACCAGCCTCCCCTGTTCACCAGTATACCGCACAGCCTCCCCTGTTCACCAGTATACAGCACAGCCTCCCCTGTTCCCCAGTATACAGCATCTTCAGCCTCCCGTCTTCACCAGTATACAGCGCAGCCTCCCCTGTCACCAGCCTCCCCTGTTCACCAGTATACAGCACAACCTCCCCTGTTCACCAGTATACAGCACAGCCTCCCCTGTCCCAAGCCTCCCCCCATATTCAGCTCTATGAGCGCTCACCTGCTCCTTTGCCCTCCCCTATGGCATCTTCCTCCTCCTCTGCTTTGATGTCTGCAGTGAGAGATGATCTCATCCTTCTCACATGCACACGCTTCAGCACCTCTGATGCAGAGACTTCTCTGACCCTGGAAGTTGAGGCTCCACTAATTACTGGGTCAGTCAGCTCCCTGCATAGAGGTGAATATGAAGGTGCGCCCCCGACTAACTCCCCCTCCCCCTCCAAAAAGACAACAGTTTCCTGGATTGTCTAATGGAGTGGAGGGGAGGTTAAAAAAAAATTATTTTCCTGTTTTAGTGCCACCCCCTGCAGCCCTGCACCCTAGGCACGTGCCCTGCAGTGCCTACTGGCAAATACAGCCCTGCACTTGCCCAAGACTAATATGGTCACCATGTTTCTGTTGCACAAATGGACAGCACACTTGCTGAAAATATGTGCTCTCATACTTGTAGGCAAGATTAAGCAATATACTATACATACTGTAAAATAAAAATGCACTGCACTTTGCTGTAAATGGTCATGGTGCAAATAGCTAAAATGAATTTTTCACTGAACATTTAAAAGTATGGCTATATTAAATCTATCAGCCATATCCTCCTTCTTCTCATCTTGCTTCCTCAAATTCAATGTGGACAAATCTGAACTCATCATCTTTCCTCCATCTCACAGATCTTCCTTACCTGATCTATCTATCACAATAAATGACATCATGCTTTCCCTGTGCAAGAATTCCGCTGCCTTGGAGTAACCCTTAACTCTGCCCTGTCCTTCAAACCGCACATTCAAGCTCTTTCCACCTCCTGTCACCTCCAGCTCAAAAATATTTCCAGAATCCATCCTTTCCTTAAAGGGGTTTCCAGAACTTTAAATTAACCCCTCAATGTTTCTCCCCAGGGCCCCTAATGAATATTGTAAATACCTTATGTTGCCTATACTGCCTGTGAGCGGCGCTATCCGTGGCTGCTCACAGGCAGCACGTGACATAGTGCTGACATCATGACAAGTGAGGCATGACTCAGCGCTGGGTCGCCGCGGTGGCTGCTGGGTTGTGGGCGGGGTTACCCCCTGCATCACACCCAGCATCCACCAGGTGCTTTCTCAATGAATGGGCTCGCGGTGGATGCCGGGTGTGATGCGGGGGGATAACCCCACCCACAGACTGGCAGCCAGTGTGGAAGGAGGAAGCGGGACCAACCGCTGCTGCCGCCAGTACTTGTCGGGATGTCAGCAGAAGCAAGAGCCGGCTGCAGCCAGGGGTCATGTGCTGCCTGTGAGCGGCCAGCGATAGCGCCGCTCACAGGCAGTATAGGTAACATGAGGTATTTACAAAATTCATTAGGGGCCTCGGGGGGATACATTGGGGGGTTAATTTAAAGTACTGGACAACCCCTTTAACCCTCAATCTACTAAAATGCTTGTGCATGCCCTCATCATCTCCCACCTCGACTACTGCAGCATCCTTTTCTGTGGCCTCCCTGCTAACACTCTCACACCTCTCCAGTCCATACTCTGCTGCCCGACTAATAAATCTCTCTCCTCGCTACTCCTCCGCTTCTCCCCTCTGCAAATCTCTTCACTGGCTCCCATTCCCTCAGCGTATCCAGTTCAAAATACTAATACTGACCTACAAAGCCATCCATAACCTGTCTCCTCCTTATATCTCTGTACTAGTCTCCTGATATCTTCCCTCACGTAATCTACAGTCCTCCCAAGACCTCCTTCTCTCCTCCACACTTATTCGCTCCTCACTAGTGATGAGCGAGTAGCATTGTTACTCGGGTCTCCCCGAGCATGCTCAGGTAATCTTCGAGTATTTTGGCGTACTCAGAGATTTAGTTTTCGTCGTCTCAGCTGCATGATTTGCGACTTGTAGACAGGCTTAATACATGTGGGAATTCCCTAGCAAACAGGCATTTCATACATGTATTCAAGCTGTCTAGCAGTCAAAAATCATGCAGCTGAGGCAACGAAAACTAAATCTCCGAGAACAAGTAAATAAATGGAGATCACCCGAGCAACGAGTATACTCGCTCATCACTACTCCTCACCTAATCGCCTCCAAGACTTCTCCCGAATATCCACCATCATATGGAATTCTTTGCCCCAACACTTTCGACTATCAACCACATTCGGATCCTTCAGACGGAACCTGAAAACCCACCTCTTCAATAAAGCTTACTGCCTGCAATGACCCCGCTGCCTCCTCACCACTACCGGAGCTACCGTCTCACCAACACCGGAGTTGCTGCAACCCACCAACCTACTGTCTCCTTCCCCACCATCCTGTAGAATGTAAGCCCACAAGGGGAGAGTCCTCTCCCCTCTTTATCAGTCTGTCATTGTTAGTTTTCTTAAGCCCCTGTCACACTAAGCGAGATCGCTAGCGAGATCCCTGAAGCGTCACCGATTTTGTGACGCAACAGCGACCTAGCCAGCGATCTCGCTTAGTGTGACATGCAGCGACGACCGGCCCCCCTGCTGGGTATCGCTGATCGTCGTCGAATGGCCTGGACCATTTTTTCATTGTTGGTGTCCCGCTGGCCAGCGCGCATTGCTGCATGTGACAGCGGGAGACCAACGATCAGCGAGCTCCAAGCACTGCACAGCAGAAGCTGGAAGTTGGTATCCAGTGTACACATCGGGTAACTAAGCACCGTGCATCACTTAGTTACCCGATGTTTAGCCTGGATACCAGCGTGCTCGCTGGTCCTGATCGCTGGTGAGTCTGCCCATTTGACAGGTCACCAGCGATCAGCTAGCGATGTCCCAGCTATCCCATCCACGTCGGATTGTTTGTGGGATCGCTGGCACATTGAAGAGTGTGACGGGACCCTTACTGTAAGTGATATCTGTAATTTGTATGTAACCCCTTCTGATGTACAGCACCATTGAATCAATGGCGCTACATAAGTAAATAATAATAATTAAATGCCACTGAATTAGAATTTAGTTTTAGATACTTTCAACAGGATTTTTTTAATAGGGAAATTCAATCAAAGCTTTGACTCCTAGATGAGACCTCCCAAGCTTCCAAAATACCTTACCATTAGCCATAATATGGTAGCTGAAACTAGAATGGTCATTCCTGCTTATGGCAGTCTAGTTTATTGCCATTATTTCTTGAAAGAATACAGATGCCTGTGCCTGGCATCTAATATATGATACTATATTTCAACAATACAGAGAATATAGTTCTGGTATATATATCAGCTACAGCATTATATCACCTTCCTAATGTTGTGTAGTCCTCTCCTACAGCTTGACTCCATTAAGCTGTTTTACCAAGACTTGCGTAAGAGCTATAAAGGTATCTACGTAATGACTACTAAGGTATCTGGCATCAAGTAATTGACAACAGTTGTGAAGTGAGACATCCATCCATTTTTTTTTTTAGCACAACTCACTTATGTTTGACTGGACTAAGACTGGTTTCACATTAGCGTTCGGGGGCTTTGCGGAGGGCTGCGTACTTCCTCTCTTAAACCCCGCCTACTTCCACATACTTCTACATGCGTCCTGTGTACCTATTTTTAACATTGGGTACGCAGGACATGCGGATGTATGCGGATGCATCGTTTTGACGTGCCCACCGTCTGCTCAAAGCGCAACTTTTTGCGTTCCCATGCGGTCGGCGGGCTCATCAAAACAGCGCATCGACATACATCTGCATACATCCACATGTCCTGCTTACCCAATGTTAAAGATAGGTGCGCAGGACGTATGCAGAAGTATGCGGAAGTAGGCGGGCTTAACGGAGGAAGTACGCAGCCCTCCACAAAGCTCCCAAACCCTAATGTGAACTTAGCCTTCGATCTAGAGAATTTGTAGGTCAAGTCAGCACATAAGCTTTTTGCAATGTTCTTCAAACCATTTTGCTTGTTAAATAAGCCACTGTGATTAAAACCCAGAGTACTTTTCATTTATGTATCATTTATTTCCTATCATTTTATAATATATTAATTTGCTGAAGTGACCTAAAACCTCCACATTTTATTTTTTGCTTGCTAACCACTAAGGCCCTGATTCATTGTGACTGGCAATTTGTGCCTCAGTCTTAATGAGGAGCATACAAGAAAAAGATGTGCTGAATTCATTAAGAGACACAACCACTTATTGAATTTGTCGCATCTTTTCAGTGATGTGAGCCTCTGTGCTCCTTGCCAGAAATGCTACTCCAGTCAGGATGGCCGAAGTCATGCTCCATCATGCTCCTTCCCAGCTCCGTTTTGATAATGCCCAAAACTGGCATGACAATTCTGAAGATCACTACATTTTTGTCCAACTTCGCATTAAACAAAAATGTGATTATGCAAAGTGTATTATCCTAATTTTCATGTGTAAACACTTTGATGTATCGACCCCTAAGGCTTCTAGATATTGACAGGATCACTGTACATCATATTTTGTCTAATATACAGATTATTGAAACACTAATAAAAATCAGTTGACCATAAGTATCATTTTGAATCATCCAGCCATTAAGTGAAAGAGCTACGAAAAAGATAAATTACTTTTTAGACTCACGGATTATGAAAATGTCAAATCTTTGTAGCAGATAAAAACACTTCATTAGATTTGTATTTGCAATTCTCTCAGTCATTAATGTTAATTATCAAGTTTGTTTAAACAATATTGTAAGCCAATCAAATTATGTTAATTCAAATATGAAGAAATAAAATATAAATCTTACAGCTTTATGCCTGTCAAATGCTTTCAAAATCACCAAACATCGGTGTCTAATCAATGAATATAACTTTATTGCATACTGTAAAAGCAGTTATTGTTGAGTGATTGTGAACATTTCCTTCCTTATTATTTTTCAACTGACTCATAGTCTGAGCTGCAAACAGGATGCAGCTGCTTGTCCATCCTTATTTATTTAAGGAATTATTTCTATAACTGTGTGTAACATTGTTATTAAAAATAATGTATACCAACTGAATTTTCCTTGAGAATGACAAGAAAAAAAGAATAAAAAGTGACTAAGTGACTAAGCCATGTTATAATTCAAGATGTGTACTTACAAAATACTAGAACACAAGAAACATAAAATTTTGTGTTTTTAGACCACTTTAGCGAATGCGTATTATACATATGATGATGAGTAATGACATTTATATCAAATGTATTGAGTGCAATTGAATTAGAGTGCAACATAGTCACAAATTGAAAAATTAAACACTGAATAGTGTATTTAGAAGATACATTTTCTTTGTAAACTTTCATGTTTTGTGCTTTTTGTTATTTCATCTTCACCTTGTCAGTACATATTTTTTATATTATCAGATGGTTGCTTTCTCCTTGCTATATATTTTTCCAAGCCAAAATGTGAACTAAATTTTTGTTCAAAAATGACAGTAGACCAAGATTGCCAAGTTGACCTTTTATTTTTTCTGGACTGTTTCTAAAAAAATCACAGAAAATATTTTTTACGTACACATTGGAAAACCATAGTCAATCTTTATGATTATAAGTGATACGTGTCTACAGTATAGTCCATAATCCTGATGTATAGACATCAGCTGCATTCACTGTGAAATGTAAATGATGAGAACTACAATCAAAATAATCTGCATAACTCTCTTCAGCTTCAAAAAAATCAAGGACACCTTAAATTTTTTTTGTGGAACAGGGCAAAAAAGTGCTCTACTTTTACTGACTGCCTTGGAATTTTTGCCCTGTGAATTTGGCAATGCAGCAGTAGACAGTTATATCTAGGAGATTATTATCAACTTCGAACTTCATGGCCTATCAAGTGGTTATACCAAATTTATCTGATAGCTGCAGCTTTCATCTTTTTAAAAAACATTGATCTCCAAACTCTTGATCTGTTTTGCAAAGCTGCCACTGTATCCAATCAGAGAACAAGATGGAGAAGAGCAGTAATAATAATGAGAGAATGCTTCCTGGGATAACCTAGGACCAAGAGTGGATATATTCTGAAATTCCTGCTTTGGGTTCCACAAAAGTTTCTCGCGTCCCTGTTTATCATCATGCCAGCATCCATTAATTACTTTCCAAAAATGAGATTTCATATTAATACATTTTAAATTCAATATTATTAAAACTAAATTTGGTTATTATTTTTGCTTAGTGAATTTGCATGATTTTTGAATGAAAATTAAATACTAATAAGTTCACATATGCTAAAAATAGAAACATAAGTCTTTAGTTTTCACATACAGTTGTTTTGTGTTAAACCAGTTTTATAGCAGTTTTGTAACTGTAAAACAGTTTATATGTATTATTTAGTATAGGAAAACTATTTATTTGTTGGACTGTTGATATATAAATCTTTAGTCATCTGATCATAAATAATTTATCGATTGTTAGCTACTCTGTCCATCCAATATACTGTAAAGGTAGTTTTAGTCATCTGTGAAGTGCGTTAAAAGAGAACAGTTCATCTGAAACAAATTGTTATTACATTTGCCTTTGAATGAACTATACAGAGAAAGGAAATGAAATGTGTAAGACTTGCCAAAGAGGTTTGCGCTAGAAAACAAGGGCAAACTGATGGATTACTAACAACACTTTCACAGCGGAACAACTGCTCTGAATGGGAAAACCCTGTTGGTTGGGAAACAACAGGTAAAAACTTTCTCAGTACAAATAACAGTTCCTTGTAGAAAGCTGAAAATTTAATGAGTATAAAGTAGAGCATATATTTCTTAAAAGCTGTCATTAGGACAAATCTTGTGCCATGTTAAAAGAAGGTACATGGAATAACATGCATTATGGCATTGGGTTTTTACTGAAATAATAAAAATACTGAATAAAGGACATGGATGACTGAAGAGTCTGAGCGAGAATTTATTTCTATGTTTAATCCTAAGTTTGTGGGAAAAAAGGTAAAAAAATGGAAAAGTATATTAGCAAATCTAAGCAATTAGTTCCTTGTTGAAGATTTTAAGGCATAAAGTTTGATTTACAAATTATTTGGGTTTTAGCCTATTCTATATGCCAAAAGCCATAAAAATGCTTTGGGTTTGTAAATCTTCACACACTTTTTCTGATACAAGACATATGCAAAAGAGTTATCTATTTCATGCTTGTCAAAAGGAAGCTATCACCTTGGAGAATATTATTTTTATGCAGCTATAGGGTTAATCTGCAGGTAAATAGTGTTACAATGTTATAATAAAAATATACACCGGCGCTCCTCTAAATATGTACTAAAGCTGCAGGTGCCTCGTCAGCCTCTGTGCTGGTGGCTGTCAATCAATAAAGGTACAAAAACAGAAAAGGTCACCGAGCTAAGGCTATGTGCACACGTAGAGGAATCTTTGCAGAAATTTCCTGATAAAAACCCGACTTTTTCCCAGGAAATTCGGATGCGTTTTTTTCAGCGGTTTTTGCACGTTTTTTGCGCCATTTTTTTTGCGGATTTTTTTGTGTTTTTTTCCTGAACATCCTAGGGTCAATAATATAGCTGTTATTCAATGATGCAACAATATAATAAAATTAATGGTTGTCAGGTAAAAGCCTATATGTAGATATAAGTCCTGGTAACCTTCCCCTTTGCGTACAGCGGAATAAAAGTTCAAGTAATAAACATGTAAATTAAATTAGGCATGAAATGAGAATCCTTACTTGTGGTAGATCTTGCAATAATGCAGAGTGAACTGCTATGTATGTGATGAAAGGGTTGCTCTGTGAAAATAACTGCAGGTAGTGTTACAATGTTGTCCAGCCACACTATTAAAAGTGTGGCTATAGGGACAAAATAGTGTTCTTTTTCTCCTGGGAGCCCCCAGCTTTCAGCCATGGGGGCATGCATGGAGCGGCTAAAATCTCCATTCACAGCACTATACTTTGAGCGATGGCTGTAAACATGCCCCGGTACTTTATAATATTGCTTTGTATTTGTTGTTTCCTTACCTTTTTTGGAGTTCTATAGTAGCTTATAGTAAAGCTTATATTACAAAGTCAGACCTAGAGAGTGCTACATCTATAAAATTGCTATTGAGCCTGGAAATGTTCCAAAAATTCAGAAAAGAATGCTCTGTATGTAGTCTTTCAGTATTTTGCTACATAAGAACTAAAACCTCATAAGAAAGTGGTTCAAATCACTGTGTAAAACTATCCTAACCATAGTTTTCTTAAAGCCGCATTTCACTAAAAAATTATATTAATTACTTATTAGCTGGATAGGTCATCAATATCAGATCAGAGGGAGTCCAGTGCCCCTACCAATTAGCTGTTTCCAGACCTGACAGTAGAAGACTATTATTCCATCACACAGTTTAGTGGCTGCTCCCAGGAACTGTACTGTAGATCATCTCTTATTCATTTGATGGTTATGTCTGCTTGTTGCCGGAACTGATAACACCTGATCCTGTAGTGAGGATTTTTGGAACAACAGTAATATTATATTGATGATCTATGCAAAGAACAAGTCTTCAATTGATTGTAAAGTTTGCTGACCCTAGCCCAAATATATTATGGTGCTGAATTCACATGTCTGCTTTTATAGTCTTTATATGGACTGCTATGCCCAGACAGAAGGCGAATTGTCTGACCTGAATTAACAGCTTTTAATCGTTCATTCAAAATAAATAAATAAATAAATAAAAAAAAAAATTTCTACCTTACTATAGGAATCAAGTTGTCAGGCAGACGGTGTGTTAACGCACCCCAAAGGGCCTGACAACTTGATTCCTATAGTAAGGTAATGAATTTGGGATATTGATTTATTTATTTATATGGCGACATCGGTAATATTTGGCCAGCGATAAGCACTTTCTCCCCATGTGAGTGATACATCTGCTGGGATTGTATTTAGATCCTAAATGAGACTTTTTCCTATTGAATCTAATTTCTCTACCCCCTGTGAGTTATCAATTTAGTGCAGGTGGGTTGTTCAGTTTGTTTTGCTGAGAGCTAAGTTTGAACTATTAGCACTTATTGATTAGCACTTTTGCACATATTCTATATTATGATCTAGAGCGGTATTTTGCACTTTTTTAGCACTATTAGCACCTAATAAGGACATTTAGCATATATAAGATTCCATTTAGGTGAGGAGTTCAGTTCTGCTGCTGAGAGCTTTACATCACTTTGCAATTTGCAGTTTAGCACATTAGCACCAGCACTTTAGTTCAGCATATTTGAACACGCACCTGTTTTGCTTGATACAATTAAAGGGATTGTTTTGATTATTAGCACCTTTT
>VIAB01041391.1:9779-21740 GCA_009801035.1 Oophaga pumilio
GCAACCGCGACGATCTTCGTGGCGATGCACACATGACAAGACAGCACTCTTCCCTGCTTGTTCCTTCATATATTTTAAACATATAACATACCATAGCTACAAGTATCCACAGTCTCATGGAGATCCATAATCCCCCAATTATCTCACTAGTCGCTTCACTGACCATCCCCAGGGCAGATATAATCCCCCTACCATGCTGTTTATTCTTCCTCAGATGCTGGACCTGGGGACACCCTCCTCCTTTTCTTGGTTGACATCCTTAGCGAGTTCTCAGCTGAAGATGTTGCTTCCCTGCTCCCCCACTGGCTTAGATGGGGGGGGCAGGAGCCTCAGGCTCCATGATCCGTTCCCAGGTAAATCTGCCTCTCCTTGGGGATTAGAAAGGCAGGGCATAGTCTTCATTCCTGGTTCCTGGAACAAGCTTCCAGCATGCTCCTGGCTCTCACACGGCTTCAATGACCACTCTCACAGAACATAAGTTCTCCCGTGGGTGGCTGCACCAGATTTGTTCTCCAATAGATCCTTGTTAAAAGATTTAAAGTATTGATTCCAATTACAAGACCTCTAAATAGTGCTGAATTGTCATTTTGCCTCACTACTTCACCTTGTCCGAAGTAGGTAATTTGCGCATGTGCTGCCTTCCTTGGATGTAGTAGCAGTTTTTTAGGCTCCTTGTACTTTATGGAACCCTGATTCTCAGTTATCTATGCTGACCGTAGAAGTGAGCTCATATGGCATGGGGATGTTTAGAAGGGAGAGTGGCTCGCTGTTCCAGTACATATTGAAGCGTAAGGATGTCCAGAAGACAACCCTTTCATGGGGAGGGTGAGGTGACTGGCCTCCAGAGGACACCATGGTCATCCTGTCTCATCACCCACTGTTATGTACAGGGTTGCTTGGGAGGGGGGCGAGAGCATGGAGTCCTATGTGGCTCCTCTATCAGGCTTAGACATGTCCTCTGCCATGAGGGGTACTTGACCTACCAGTGGACAAGTGAGGAGATTGGAAAATGAAGGCTCAATTGCACCTCAGGCACAATCTAGGTAATTGTAGTGGCATCTGAACTTAAGGCAGAGAGCATTTCGGCGCATGTCCTACCACTACTGACGTGCTTTTAGTGTTGCGCTGCTTCGAGTACTTCGCGAACATGGCGTCACTATCTCACTTCTATGCTTCTTTGAAAAAAATCTTCAGGCGATGATGGATGAGGTGATGACACAAGAAGAAGGGGAGGGACCATTCACGCCATTTTCAGGTCAGTCATCCACACATGGCTGCAGGGTGATGTGGTACATTGGCTCACTTGGCTGCACACAGAGCTAGACACAGGAACACTTTAAATCTTCCACTAGTTTATTAAATGTACTGCATAATACAGTGTACAGTTAGCAAAATAAACATGGCCTTTTGTGACCTAATGGGAAAACAAAACATAACAAATGGCACAGTCTGTGTTGCTGTAGGGATACGCCTGCTCAGGAAACAAACTCAAGGTTCAACTGTCTTTAACATGAGCACAGCTCTAGAGATGTCGTCTACAGTGACACCGAATGCTGGATGAGCCAGAAGGCTCTGTATTTACCTTCTGGACTCCACCCAGGGGTGGAGATACTGGATGGTGAACAGCTTCCCATCCACTCTTCACCTGTTCACTAAACCTAGCCCTTAAGATGGCCGATTAACCCCTCTCAGTACTTAGCAAGCTGAAGCATTTTCCTAGGTTCATATCATTGAAGCTAATAACTTCAGTGACACATATCTCCCTCCAATACTTTGCTGGTAACTTTGCACATACCCCACCTCTTCCCAAAGCTGGGGGTTTTGGCATCTTCAGCCACCAAACAGGGAAGTCTAGACATGACATCTGCGTTACCATGCAGCTTCCCACACCTGTGCTCTACATGAAAGTTAAAGTCCTGGAACCCTAGAAATTACCTATCATCCAGGAATTCTTCCTCTTTCATACGCTCATTTATCTCAGGGGTGTATGATCTAACACTAGCCTGAACTTCCAGCTCAATAGGTAGTACTTTAGGGTGTCAATTGCTTTCTACAATGGCATAGTTTTCTCACAGGAGAAGAGTTTACTATTTAGATATAGGATTGAATGTTCCTCTCCATTTACTTCTTGGGGCTACATGGCTACCAACCTGATGTCTGAGGAGTCCACCTGGACTACTAATTCCTTACTCCAGTCAGGTGCGATCAACACCGGCGGCTTACACAGGGCGAGCTTCAACTCTTGGAGCTATATCTCCACTTCAGAAGATCAGTTGGCATCAAAGTCTTTGTGCCCCTAAGATGGTCGATCAGGAGTATGGCTATCATGGCAAAATTCAGGATAAATCGCCTATAATAGCCCACAATTTCCAGAAATGCCCGAACCTGTTTCTTGGAGACTTGTTGCAGCCAATTTTGGATTGCCTCTACCTTATTAACTTGCAGATTTATTTACCCTCTTCTGATGATATAGCCCAAGTATTCTGCCTCCTCTTTCCGCATGTCACACTTCTTTGGGTTTATGGTAAACATTACCTTCCTCAGTGAATCCAATACAGTCGGTCTCTTCTGTAGATGAATTCCCCAAAACTAGCTGAATATCACAATATTGTCGAGGTAAGCATAGTTTTTGTGAAGGGCTAGGATTCGGTCCATGGCCCTCTGGAAGGTAGCCGTGGCTCCCTGCAGCCCGAATGGCATTCTGGTATACTGGAAGCACCCATCAGGTGTAGAGAAGGCCATTTTCTTGGACAGGAAAATTTGCCAGTACCCTTTCATTTCGTCCAGGGTGGTAATGTATCTGGCTGACCCTAGCTTCTTGATGAGTTTATCCACCTGGGGCATTGGATATGCATTGAATTTGGACACATCAATTAGTTTCCTGTGTTCCTTACAGAAACACCACTCTCCATCATGCTTCTGCACAAGGTCAATGGGGCTGGACCAGCCACTCTTTGATTCCTTAGTCATGCCCAGGCTCAACATTCTCTTCACCTCTTTTGAAATAACCTGGCTGTGTGCTTTGAGATTTGATACGGCTTTTGCCTTACCCGCACATGTGGTTCCATCAGTAATTCATGCTCAACAACCTGCATATGTCCTGGAAACTCCTATAACAGGTCCCGGTTCCACTGAAGCAGTTCTCGGCACTGTTGTTTCTGGACCAGTGACAGTGTCTCTGCCACTGTGACATAATTATTTTGGCTTCATGACTGGCCCCCAGGCACGTAGATTCCACTAGCTCCCTGTCTAAAAATGCTTTAAGCAGATTGATGTGATACACCTGGCATGATTTTCTTCTCCCTGATTGGCGGACCTTGTAGTTGACATCACTCAGCTTCTCAATTACTTTGTATGGCCCATGCCACTTGATTAGAAATTAACAGTTGACTGTGGAAATCAACACCAACACCTGGTCTGCAAAGCTAAACTGTCTCAGCCTCGGCGACTAATTGTAGATCCTTGCCTGACCCTCTTGTACAATCGGCATCACCTTCATGATCCTATCCTGCATCTGGCCAATATGCTTGAAGGCATTAGGGTGTAACCTCTGTTTCACAGGTCTCCTTTGCAATGTCCAGAAATCCCCGAGGTTGTCGTCCATATAGCAGCTCAAATGGTGAGAACCCTGTAGAGGACAGTGGAACTTCCCTAACAGAAAACAGCAGGTATAGGAGAAGGCAATAACTGTTTTGGCCTTCCTTCTCCATGACCTTCTTAAGCATGGACTTCAGGGTCTTATTGAACCTCTCCACCAGGCCATCTGTCTGTGAATGGTACATTGACATCCTGAGTTGTGTAATCTGGAAAGCCTTACATAACTTTCTCATTACTTTGGACATTAATGGCGTTTCTTGATACATCAGGATCTCCTTTGGCAGACCCATTCAGGAGAAAATATGGACTAGCTCTCGGTCTGCACTCCTTGCAGAGTAGTTTCTCAGTGGTACTGCCTCTGGTTACTATGTTTCACAGTCCATGACCACCAAGATGTATTGAATAAAGAAAAAAGAGTCAGCTCACCCCTCAGCCCGAGCACGGAGATCTGCATTGCAGCAGGAGGAAATCCAATGAAGAGAAAAAAAAACAGCTCTTGGTTACGTGAGAATTTTCTTTATTGAATAAAGCAATTAAAATCCAACTTAATATGAACAGCATATTGTCGCCACCATCATAGGGGACACTAGAACAAACGCGTTTCGAGCTCAGACGCTCTTAGCCATTGCTCTACTGCGCTACTACTGAGTAAAACAATATGAGACTTTGACAAAATAATCAATAACACATCGAATACAAACAAAATAAAAATAAGAAAAATATAATAAAAGTATATGTATAATCAAATCCTAAGAGACACAATAAAGTCACAAAGAACAAATTCAAATCAAATATAATGATATGTTAAATCCAGTCTTATGTGCATGCCTTTAGGGAATCTTGTTTTCAAGGTGTAAATCCACCAAGATTTTCTATTTAATAATTTTCTACGGTGATTACCTCCCTCAAAGGTTTAGCAACTTTTTCAATTCCCATAATTTTACACATAGATAAGTGTCCATTATGTACCATCAAAAAATGTCTAGACCCTGCGGAGCATTGTCCCTTTTTTGGTGGTTGCATCAGACAAATTTTGTCTAGCTCTCACTTTGAGCATATTAGAGGTGCAACCTCCATATTGTATATTACAAGACAAACATGTTATTAAATAAACTACATATGTAGTATTGCAAATTATAAAAGAATTGATTTTATAATTTTTCTCAGTGACACATTGTTAGGATCTGCGGAACACACTAAAATAAATATAAATAAATGGTGCGTTCGCAGCCCGGGGTCCACCGTGCAGGCAGAGCCTGCTGCTAGTAAGATGGCGGTATAAGCGAACTCTGTTACTTCACAGAGTCGCAAACATAGATGCTGTGGCACTATATGGCGGTATAAGCGAACTCTGTTACACCACAGAGTCGCTGAGGTAATGACACAGTGGTAGAGACTGTGTCCTGTTAACACCACAGGAGTACACAGATAACTGCTGTGCTGATAGCAGTCCGTGATCATGCAGTCAGCAACGCAAACAAGCAACTCCTCACCGGGGAAGCAGGTATTCTAGGGGCTTATTTCAGCCAGGCCCTGAACACGTGCATACAAATCTCCTCACCGGAGGTGCCGGTATTCTAGGGGCTTGTTTCAGCCGAGCCCTAATCACATGCGTGCATGATCATACTGGCACAAAGCACATAACACAATTGACACTAGCGCATGGCGGCACGGCCATGCCACCCTTTTATAGTAGCAACTACAGGACCTACCAGAAATGGACCAATGAGAAACTGTTCCAGAACACATGTAGTTTCAGGACCTTCCTGGCGGACCAATAGGAGCTGCTGCAGTAGCTGAACATGTGACCCCTGATATCCTAAGAGAGATCTTACCCTGGGCATGCTCAGAAAGCAAAACGCAGGACTTAGTCCCAACTGAGTCTGCTTGCCGCTGACCTGTACTGGTTACAAGGGCAGGACCTGGAGAGGCAGCAGTCATCCTCTGCATAGCACTAGACTGAGCGAGACGCTGGGGCCGACGTCTCTGCTGAGCAGGTTCCACTGCGACCGGAGACGGATGGGAGACCGCAGCAGGGATAGCTCGAGATTCCCCTTGTGCAAGAGCGGGAACTCGACCCCTAACACACATGAACAAAATTCTTCAGAATTCTGCATGTGGTCACAACATATACAATCATTGTGACCACATTTATAATTACCTTTAACATGCAACCAAGTTTTATTAGACATTTCTGATTTATTAATAAATAGGCAAGGTGACAACAAATCCCCTTTTAAAAGAAAAAACAAGAATGACCAATATTAGTTCTAATCCCATAACATTTGTTACCCAATTTAGTCCCCAATTTTGTGACATAAAAATCTTATCCTTAAATATACCCCCATATTATATCAAGATGAAAGGTTAAAGTTTATTTTACAGGGTAACTTAAGGTTTACAGCTAGGAAAGCTCCCACTTTATGGGAATTAGGCAATCCATTCAAGTGGGAACTCTATAATGAGCAATGGTACTACAGGGCCACGGATGTAGGAGACGGGATCAGCAAACTGAAAGGTAGGACAGAATCAACAATAATTAACAATCTCTTGGTGATACCCAGGCCAGTAGAACCTTTGAAGAATCCACTCTTGGGTTTTGTCTTGACCCAGATGACCATACAAGACATAAGAATTGGCCAAGTGTAGTACCCTACCCCTACTGTGTCCTGGTACTAACAGCTGCTCTAAAACTTCCTTACTCAGTTTAGTGACCCTATATAGGAAATCCTCATTTATTGTGAAATATATAAGCGTGGTGTCAGCCCCCGGCTCTTGGATAAGCCCATTTATTACAGAAACATTGTCTTATGCACCTTTTAAAGTAAGGTCCTCCATTTGAACAGTCCCAAAATTTCTCACAGAAACTCCCAACTCAGGAATCTCGGCCTCATGGGTCACCGTTTCATCTTCATCGCCAATAAGGACCCACAAGGGGAACTCTTCCACCTCCGAATGTGATGGGGATACTTCATTGGTGAACTGGCTTCTGTCTGAGTAACTTGGCCTGACTTTCCCCAAAAGTTCCAGGATAGGCTGCAGTCCAGCCCTATTATAACTGGGTGCAACAGGTCTTTAACTACTGTGACCTCATGGGACTCCAAGAAGCAATTTGTTTTTATTGTCACTCTGGTGATAGCTTAGTCCTCGGCATCCACATGAATAAAGTGGATGCTCACATGCTTTCCGGGGATCAACTGGTGGGGGAGTGTGGACCTTACCAGGGTCTCCAAACTCCCCGAGTCCAAGAGTCTAAACACCAGTACCCCATTTATTCTCACAAGACATGCCTTCGGCCCCTCACTGGGCTGATAGTCCACACTGCAGGCTAAATGGGCATAATACAAATACCACCTCTTTATGCTGCAGTCCATCTGTTCGACAAAGATAGGAAAATGGATGGCTATGTGCCAAGGACAGTGACATCTCCAGCAAATTAAGTCCTTAACAGTGGCCTTTAGCAACCCCGAAATGACACCTTGGGACCTCAGACACCCCCGTTGTGGCACTATTACCCTTCTCTTGAGCATCAGGCTCCTTTTTGGTACCCCAATAAGGGGATGCAACAATGCCCACTTTCCTTAAGGACTTCTCGACCATCTGGTACCTTTCCACTAGGCCAACCAGGTTGTCCACATTCTGGGGATCCCCCGGGCAACCTAGGACTGCAAAGGCCTAGGAAGTGAGTTGCTAAATCTGTCCATCTGCTCAACCATCTGGACTGGGGTGGAGGACTTTGGATGCAACCACAACTGTTCGAGATGCAGCAGGTCGAACATTTGGGAGCGAAAGAGTTTGTCACCGCAATACGCCAGTGGTGGACTGTTTATGCTGACAGATTTAGTCACTCCTGAATGTGCAAATATTTGTTTTTAGTTTGGTATACTCTTGTGTGTCCTGAGTAAGGCCATGTCATAAAATCCTATTGCGACTCGATATTTAGATAGGGGCCAATATCTCTGCCCACTGCTCCAGCAGAAGTTTCTCCGACTCTGCTACTCTCTCAAATGCAGTTAAAAACTACTCCACATCATCACTCAGGGTCATCTTTTGCATGGCACTTCTTACCACCTTCTGGACTTATGAATCATCACCTGGAATTGGGGAGGCGTGGTTTCTCTGATACGGACATCCCCTACCAGGAGATCATTATGCCAATTGCTGTTGTTGGATCTGTTTCATCAGGAGTTTATTTGTCTCCTGCTGGACTTGCTGCTGCTGGAGATTCTGCTGCTACTGGTCTTGGATCCGGTGCTTGATCAACTCCTTCATTTTGTCTGACTACTGATCCATTCCTATAGCCGCCTTCACCCAGGAAATGCAGTTTGTCCACAGCCATCACATTTGCTTCCTGGAGATCTTGCTCGCACATATTGCCATCACCTCTGGTAGATTGGCTCACTCAGCTGCACACAGAAGTAGACACAGCAATCTTGTGTCTTTAAATCTTCTACTGGTTTATTAAATGTACCGCATAAACCAGTGCAGAGTTAGAAAAATAAACATGGTCTTTGTGGCCTAATGGGAAAACAAAACATGACAAATGGCACAGTCTGTGTTGCTATGGGGATCCGCCCGCTCAAGAAGCAAACAAAATGTTCAGCTTTCTTTAACATGACTACAGCTCTGTAGATGTCGTCTTCAGAGACACTGAACACTGAATGAGCCAGAAGGCTTTTTGTTATGTTTTGGTAGCTGAGGAGAATAAGCAAAAATGGCAATACACCAGAGAGGCTGGAACCTATTGGATTGCAGTAACCTGAACTAACCACACAACTAGATGTAGCCGTGGAGCATTCCTACGTTGATCCTAAACGCCTCGTCACAGCCTGAGAGATAACTACACCTAAAGGCAGAAAGATGAAAGCTATCTGCCCCAGAGCAGATCCCCAAAGAAAATAGGAAGCCCCCAAACATGTAATGGCGGTTAGACAAGAAGAAGCACGGACACAGACAGAAAATAGAATGAGCAAACGCTGGGGCCCAATCTGTCTAGACAGAAAAGTACAGGAAAGGATACTCACTGCAATCCAAAAAAACCCCTAAAAAATACCAACTCTTCTGATTGCAAAAACACCTGAGATCACACGATCTCTACCACCTAAATCAGTTGTCTGGTGTAACAAAACTAAGCCGCAGCCACTGATAAAACAGGAAAAAGCAAATGAACAAACAACAGTGGCTCCAGATAAACTGAGAGGAGCACAAATCCCCGGAGGGGACCTGGCTGACCTCCACAGAAGTGCAGGGAACAATGCAAAAAGCAAGCACAAAAATAAAAGAAGAAAATATCTTATCTGATAGCAGAAGATGCAGGCAAGACACAGCAAACTTCCAAATGAACCAGGAACCACAATTGAGACAAGAGCAATTGATCACCGGCAACCATCATGGGAGGGAACCTCCCTTATATCAGACCAGTCCGTGATCCCAGATTGCCATTCCTCGCTGAAAGGTTCAGTACTGTCTGTAACCACCAGAGGGAGCCTCTGCTCAGAAACCATCTCTAGCACATTCATAACAGCTTTTGAACTGTACCCTGGGGAGGAGACATGGTGAACAGCCTCCCACCCACTCTTCAGCTGCTCACTAAACCTAGCCCTTAACATGGCCAATTAACCCCTCTCAGCACTTAGTGGATGGAACATTTTCCTTGGTTCATATCATTCAAGCTAATAACTTCAGTGACACATATCTCCCCCTCAGTACTTTCGCAGTGAATTTGTCACAGTACCAACAGCCAGGGGACACTTTTGGAGGAACCATTTTCACAGCAGGGTGGCACTCAAAGCAGCTCACATGCATCACTGGAGCATGGCTGGGGGGATACAGAGGACCCTGAAAATACATCTCCCATCAAAGCCTGGCACACATGAGCCAACACATGCTGCCCGAAAATTGTACCAATAAAAATGTCAACTAGTATAGAAAAATTATAGCTATAAATATATGGCAATGCAAAGACTTGTTTTTGCAATAAAAATCATTTTTAGTGTGTGACAGCAGCACAAATATAGAAACCTGATATAAATCTGGTATCACTGTAATCACATTGACCCGAAGGATAAAGTCATCTAAACGCTTGTACTGTATGAGAAACGGCATTAAAAATAACCAGCTGTTAATTTGTCCATTTTGCCTCCCAAATATCGCAGTTTGGCTCCGCTCACATTTATCCTGTGCTCTAAGCTGCGCACTTGCACTGGGATTTCCATGTAATTCTCTGAAATACTGTACATGATTCAGACAGAACGTCCAGCCGAAGATTCCCTATAATGAGGCAGATGGAGACACTATAGATGCTGTCTGGCTGCCTATGATCCGGTGGTGTCCATCTTTTTAGGCGTGCATAAAAACACGGTCTGCAACAGTTTTTTTGTGCACCTCTGAAAAGAAGGACAATGCTGAACAGAGACCAGATGGAGTACAGAGTAACTCTGCTACTGCATTATAATGAATGGATCTCTTAGGGGTTTCATCTGAATCAAGTCACTATGAGATGTAAACCCTGATGTAAGTGTTCACTGTAGAGTGCCAGTTAAATTTGATCCGAAATGTTATGTAAAATATTCCAAACCAGAATCTTCTCAATGAAAGCTTCAACTAAATCCATAAAGAAAGCAAATCCCCACTCAGCTCCGTCATCTGTTAAAGGAAATATAGGGGCTTCCACATTGCTGGTAGTATAAAGTCTTGAGGAAAGAGCTATAGCTTTTTGCCCCCAAAAGAAATTCAGAAAATTCTGCGCTGCCAAATCCAAATGCTCCCCTCACTTCTGAACCCCAGTGTGAGAAAACCACATTTAGCATTCACATGTTTGGCATTTCTGTAGCGATGGCAACATACCAAATTTACAAGTGCATGTTTCAAGAAGCATGAGCTGGGCACCACTGGTGATTATAATGCTAAAATGTACTGATGACTGCAATGTACTGGGCACTACAATGCCAGTTTGCAATTTTCACCCAGCAACATCCACTGCTGTTTGTTTCTGGAAAACACCAATGGAATTAAAATCATCACTACACCTGTAGATAAATTCACAAAGTGGGGTAATGTCATCATCATTAGTCATTTAGGACAACATTGGATCATTCAGAGATCCACAATGAACTTCTGGAGTGAGTTTGCTGCACTGAAAGTAAAGGGGCCGAATAATATTGCACGCCCCACTTTTCAGTTTTTGTAATACCACAAAAATGTAAAATAACCAATATATTTAGTTCAACTTCACAACTGTGTCCCACTTGTTGATTCTTCACCAAAAATTTACATTTGGGAAAAGGTTGAAAAGTTCCAGGGGGTCGAATACTTTTGCAAGGTATTGTATGGAAGAGAGGGCAGAAAAAAAGCCTTTGCTTACACACAAAAATTTTAAGGTTCATTTTGAGTTTGCCAATAGACATGTGGGAGACTCCCAAAATGTATGAAGAAAGGTGGTGAGGTCAGATGAGACCAAAATTGAACTTTTTGGCCAGCAAGGTAAAAGCTATGTTTAGCGCCAAAGCAACACAGCTCGTCACCCTAACAGGGACAGGGAAAATGGTCCAATTTGAGGGGAAGATGGATGGTACAAAATACAAAGATATTCTTGAGTAAAACCTCTCTCAGTCTGTCAGTGATTTGAGACTGGGACGGAGGTTCACCTTCCAACAAGGCAATGGCCCAAAGCATATTGCTAAAGCAACACTCGAGTTGTTTAAGGGAAAACATGTAAATGTTTTGGAGTGGGCTAGTTACAGCCCAGACCTTAATTCAATTGAGAATCTGTGGTCAGACTTGAATATTGCTGTTCACCAGAGCAAATCATCTAATTTGAAGGCGCTTCGAGCAGTATTGCCTTGTGGAATGAGCAAAACTTCCAGTGGTAAGAAGTGGAAAGCTCAGAGACTTATCCAAAGCTACTTGCAGCTGTAACTACTGCAAAAGGAGGCTCTACAAAGTACTGACTTTAGCGGGGTAAATAGTTATGTACTCTGCTATTTTGTTGCTTACTTCACAATGAAGAGGAAACCAAATGTTCACAGTTGTAGGCATGATCTTTACATGAATTGATGCAAATCCTCAAAAAAACCTGTGAAATTCCAGGTTGTGAGGCAGCAAGACACCAAAAATTACAAGGGGGTGAATAGTTTTGCAATTCACTGCAATTCCTGAGATAGAATGATGTAGGGGTTCAAACATAGAATTCAGCAATGTGTCACTTATCAGTCTTTGTGCTGTTGTTTGCTTACAGAGAATGTTTTGTCACTAGGACATTATCATTGCTGTGAGTAGCTAACAGCATACCTACTTGTCTGGCTTTGCCCTGTTGTGGTAATCACTCACTGTTAGAGTTGAGCGATACTTTCCGATACCCAAAAG
>VIAB01041410.1:0-10556 GCA_009801035.1 Oophaga pumilio
GAGATTCCTACATATGACTACCCAGGTGAGTAGTAACAACTAAAGGCTAAAAAGTCACAGATTCTTCTCAGTCACAGGCTGTGACTGCTATATCGGTGGTGTAGTCCGACCGCATCACAATCTTGTGATCACCATTTTGCCTCTAGAGAACAACCTTCTCTGCCCAAAATTGTTCAAATGAGTTTTACCCCTGAAATCCCATTTCTATTGAACTTACAACCTGTAAGATCAACCTACCTAAATTAGGAGATGCTGACTGTTACCTGTCCAGATCTGTAAACTATAAAGCCAAATGACAGCGTATGTAGAATGTGCTGACAAGTTAGAAAATCACTTGAAGATAAATATTATGATGGGTCTGTAAGATAAAGTGGAGGGTAATGGTGCTGTTGGCTTCCTAGAATCCTGATATCTAATTGGATGAATCCACCTTCTCTCCCTTCTGTGCTGCTGAATGTCTCATATGGTCCCTACAAGACCAGGTCCAGTCTTTCACACCAAACTTCACTTTTATGATTGACAGCATTAAATGTGCAGTGAGGCCAAGTGTGAATTTCTAGACAGTAACAGCAGAGTTTCCCTTTATCCTGACTTTACAATTTCTTTTAAAACCAACTAACTTAAAACAGGATTGTGATAAACTCCATAAAACCATTACACCTGTGCCATGATATATCTCTAAGCTGTGCGTGGCTGATGGCTGTAATATATATTTATTCACGCCTGCAGGAGATGTGTTGGCATGGCTGGTATCATAGATTCACTCCACATCATAAATTTTATTATGTTATCAATATTATTGGCCTGCCTCACTTATGTGAGACTGTAACTCCCTAGTAGTCTTTAAAAAAAGGTCTCCATTACCTCTTCCAAATGCCCAAGATCTAAATTTAAGACATCTCCGCTCTGCACTATTAAAAAAAGTTCTTTTTAAATGTCCTATATTTCTTCTTGAAACCCATCTGACAGAAAATATTGGCCCTTACGATTTTACGAGTTTAAATTAAGCAAATCCTTAAGGGAATAGATAGGGTCTCCGTATTATTTAGAAGCAAAAGAAAAATAGACCTCCAAGAATTAACTTTTATTGATATATTAAAAAATCAACTTTATACTTAAAAATGGTGCAATACAAAGATATGGGCCAGCTAGGAAGAAGTATAATAAGTTAATAACCCAATATAAAAGGCTAATCTCTCCCTAGAAGAGCCCTAAGAAAACGCCCTACCTGTCAGTGGAGGTTGGCACCCTGGTTGTATACATGATTGTGCCCCCCCACTCACTGTCGGTAGCCCTGAAGGCCCTAATGCACCATTGACATACTAAACACCGAAAAACACACACATACATAGAAAAAAGAGTCAAAGTACCCCTATTGGGGAGACCAAATGGTCTCAGAGGGAAGTGAATAAATATCACAAAGTCCTATACTGCTATCGGTCATTTAGACAGGATGTAGCCAAGGTGCACAATTGTGTAAATGACAAAAGATTGGCTTTTGTTCTCTATAGTGTGACTAAGATACCGGACTTGGGCAGATGTATAGATGGTTTAGTAGCCTAGGTAAATTATAGTAAGAAGTCCTACTTGTCTGAAACGTGGGGCCACTGTTCCCAAAGTTCAAAAATACATTATGCTAGATAGATAAACTAGGAAAAAGAATAGATGTACTGCAGATATATATTCAGCACAATAGTAATCCCATGTACATGTGGCATCTGCACCAATAAAGATTCCCTCTTGCTGCCAAAAATAGAAAAACAGTGATATGAGTACAATGATAGGTATAGATACACATAGCCATATAAAGTAATTCCACAAAATTGTGGTACTAATCAGCCATTAGTGGTTCTCTCTTGTTCCCGATGCGTTCCCCCCTTTAGAGATGCAAGGGTTCATCAGGTGATCCAGGGTTGAGGGCTTCAATGTCGCTCCTTGGCCACCTGTGTGCGGCAGTTTACGAGTTATGAGTTTAAATTGCCAAGAACTACCGAGTCTTATACTGTACTTGTAATTACCACAGAGAGGTTTCACCAATAGTTACTCATTTTTTACTTATGAAGACTGTTGAGTTTGATCATTTCAGAAGAAGTGTTATTGACTATAGTCACAGTTTTTGACTACAGTAATTAATGCCCCAAATCCTCTGATTTAACCACGTACCGCAAGCAGTTTTGTGTTCCTAATGAGGCCCCATTTTTTTTAAAATCTGATGTGTGTCTCTTTATGTGGTGATAACTTTAGAATTCTTCACAAAGGATAATAGGAAACAAATGGACCTTACAAATTATTTTCCAACTTCTCTTGAATCCGACAATACCTTATATACAGTCATACACTACTGTCTGGACACATGGCAAGGTTATTGGCGGCACTGTTCATGGTCACCTGGCAGTTCAAAAGATGGTCACCATGAACAGACTTGGCGCTATCTATTCCGTTTTCCAGATCTCAGGGATTGCCTTGTTCAACACCCTTTAACTCCCCTACATGGATCTGGACTTTAACAGAAAAACCCATAGGCTTGGACTATGGTGTTACCTGACGTTCTGTGGTGTGACATGGGAAGAAAAAGAATTAGGCAGCCGGGTCAGAACCAGGTGGCAGAGAAAATGCAAAATCAGAAGACACCAGTAGTCGGTAGACATGCCGGGGTCAGAACAGGAAACAAATACACGTGGCAGGAGCTGAGCATAAATTACTAAACCAGAGGAGAACAAGGCTGTATCTGGCATATTCCAGTAATTTGCTTTGTAGGATGTTGTGGTTTCCAATTGGCTTCAATAACTTCAGCTGGACAGCGCACACACTCCCACACTGCCAGACTGGATGGTACTACTGGTCCCAAGCAACCTAATCTTAGTAGCAGGACAGAGCCTGCGCCACCCCGATATTCTGGTTCTGTTGTCTACTTCATTACCATTTTCACTCACAGAATGAATAAGGACCAGCCGGTGACGGAATCAGAAGTTGTAGGAGCAGATCCCAGAGGAGATGGGAGACACCATTTGCAGAAAAAACTAGAGCGGTAGAAATTCCCACAAAGGGACTCCATTGTGGAATTTTTAACCCTCTGTGAATTAATCTAGAGTCAGAAGGGAGAGGGAGATTTGACTTGGGAGAGTGGATATTGGTGGACTAGTTTATGGAAGTAATTTTTCTTTTCAAGAGTTTGTGAGCCACTAATAATGTGGATCCCTCTGTTTTTCCACTGGCAGATGATGGACCTGAGTGTGGGGTTGTTTTTTTGAGATGAGTAGAAGTTTTTTTTGTTTTTATTTTCACCTACGTAACATTGTTTGGTGGCTTTTTATTCCATGTTTTGGGAGGCAGAATGAACAAACAGTTGAACACCAAGCTCCACTGGTTCATCCTATAAGGTTTTCTATTAGTTTGTGATGTCATTGTCTTGTGATTAATTCAATATTTTTGAATAACTTGCTATTTTTGTCTGACAGTTTAAACAGAAATGTTAAAAAATATGAATTTCAAGGATTTTTTTGTTCAATAATAAATGATTTTCTTCTTGGCAGATGATGACTGTACCAGGAGATCAGAGGGACAGCTGACATATTCAGTTCTTAGATCAGATGATCTTGAGATTTCACAAGATACAATTAAAGTGAATGCCATTACTCCAGATATACGATCATCCATTCACAGCAAGGATCTGTCATCTGATCCATTGAAGCAGGTCCTATCTTCTGATTCATTACCAACTAAAAAAAATCAAAGTCATAAAATGAGCATTAATAAACGAATTGCTCCGAAAGCAAAGAATCCATTTTCAGGTTTAGAATATGGAAATGGTTTTCCTCTTGAAAATTCTTTTCTTAAACATCAAAACATTCACAGAGCAGATAATATATTTTCTTGTTCCAAGTGTGAGAAATGTTTTAACCACAAATCAAATCTTGTTAGACACCAGAGGACTCACACATTAGAGAAGCAATTTTCATGTTCAGAATGTGGGAAATGTTGTAACCAGAAATCACACCTTGTTAGTCACCAGAGAACTCACACAGGGGAAAATCCATTTTCATGTTCTGAATGTGGAAAATGTTTTAGAGTGAAAACAAGTCTTATCAGACATTCGAGAACTCACATAGTGGAGACCCCTTTTCCCTGTTCTGAATGTGGGAAATGTTTTAACCACAAATGGAATCTTGTTCAACACCAAAGAACTCACACAATGGAGAAGCCATTTTCATGTTCAGAATGTGGCAAATGTTTTAGAGTGAAACCAAGTCTAATCAAACATCTGAGAACTCACACAGGGGTGAAGCCTTTTTCCTGTTTAGAATGTGGTAAATGCTTTACCCAGAAATGGAATCTTGTTATGCACCAAAGAACCCACACAGGGGAGAAGCCTTTTCCCTGTTCAGAATGTGGAAAATGTTTTGCAGATAAAACACATCTTACCCAACACCAGAGAACTCACACAGGGGAGAAGCCTTTTTCATGTTTAGAATGTGGGAAATGTTTTTTGAGGAAATCATCTGTTCTTATTCACCAGAGCAGTCATACAGGGGAGAAGCCTTTTTCCTGTTCAGAATGTGGGAAATGTTTTAAATATAAATCAGATTTGGTTAAGCACCAGAGATCCCACACAAGGGAGAAGCCTTTTTTATGTTCTTAATGTGGGAAATGTTTTTCTTGGAAATCAACTGTTAATTAATATAAGAGAAGTAACACAGGGAAGAAGCCTTTTTCATGTTATTAATGTGGAAAATGTTTAAACCAAAAATTGTATCTTCTTAAGGGGGTTGTCCACTATTAGGACAACCCCTTGTCATTCCTCACTAAAATAAAAACACTCCTACTCGGCTCCCGCGCCGATGCTTTTCCTGCAGAGTCAGGGCTCACGTGAGGTTGTTACATCACATGAGCCCTGCACACAACCAGCTTCACTGTCCCCGCTTTTGGAAGTATTGAACACCAACAGGAAGCCAGGGCTAGAGCAGCTGTCTAACTTCATCTTATAGTTCAATTTGTCCGAAGATGGGGACAGTGTTGCCAGCGCTAATCGGGCGCAGGGCTTTCATGACGTAACAACCTCACATGAGCCCCAGGAACAATATTGCCGACAACGTTGAAGCAGCGCCAGCATGGGAGGTTTGTTTAAGTGTTTTTCTTTTAACAGGACCAAACATGAGGAATGAGAAGGGGTTGTCCAACTCTTTTAACCCCTAAGGCGGTTTGCATGTTACTGACCAGGCCAATTTTTACAATTCTGACCAGTGTCTTTATGAGGTGATAACTCTGAAAAAAAAAAAGGAGAAATGTATCTAGCGATCGGCGTGGATGAATTAAAAAATAAAATTTATTCCATAGATGTTAAAAATGCAAAGCTATATTGTTGGGCATATGCACATCATAGGAACTGATCAACTCGTTTCGACGTAAGTCTTCCTCATGATCTGACCATCTATCAAATCTGGAGATCTTAAGTAACATATCTGGTCCATACAACAATCACATGTCATGCAAATTTTGTCAAATGTACAAAAGAAACTAAATAACATAATTAAAAACACGACAAATGAAAAATATTGTATAAAAATATATAACAAAAAGATTCAAACATAAGAGTATCAATACTGTTTGATGGCACATCTTGCATTAAGACCAAAGGGAGTGCGTATGTCTAACAAATATCCAATAGAATTCCCCATTTAATAATTTACACTTGTAGTCTCCCCTTCTATATGGTCTTTGTACCTTTTCAATACCACAGAATTTGAAATATTTTAAACTGCATTTTGTGAAAATTGGAAAAATATTTGGATATCGCTGACGCAGAAAGCGCATTAGGGTTAACCGCATCTGAAACATGCCGTCTGATGCGGAGTTTCAATGGACAGGTAGTACAACCAGTATATTGCAATTTGCATTTAGTACATTCAGTTAAATAAACTACATTGGATGTATTGCAATTAATATAATTTTTTAAAGGAAAAACAGAAGAATTACGTGTAGAAGAAAAATGATCTGTTTTATAGACAAATTTGCATGCCTTACATTTATTAGCCCCACATTTGTAGAAAATTTTTGGATGGAGATTTGATATCAGTATTACTGCAGAAAAGACTCGGGGATAAAAGAGAACCCAAGGTAGGGGCTTTTCTGGCTGAAAAATGAATTTTATTATTTAAAATAGTTTTTAAATTATTATCTTGGTTGAGCATAGATAAATATTTTTTAATTCTTGCAGCTATGCTGTTGTACTGTGGAATCAATTTTGTTGTAAAAGTGACATGAGAATCAAAATTCTTAGTATAACGATGTGTTTTATATTTATTTTCCAAAGTGATATGTGAATTTCAAATTGAAATTGTTATCATAGCTTATCATATTGTTTGGACACCTACAGTGTCTATAATATTGAAATTGCGAAATTTCTTGTGTCGGCTGTTAATTTATCGCTTCAGCATAATTATTTTTGCTTTGATGGTAGTTTTTTTTTCTGGTGTCAGTATGGGTGCAAAGTGTTCGCTAGCTAATATTGTCATGTCTAGATGGGAGGAGTCATACCTCTTCAATGAAGATCATTTGTACAGTTATTTATTGTTTGGTATGGTCGCTGTATCAATGACTTCCTCTTTATATGGGGGGGTACCAAGGATGAAGCCGTCGATTTTGCTAACCATATCAACAATAATAATTTAAATTTGAAATTCACATATCACTTTGAAAAAAAAAAATCATATCACTTTTCTTGATTTGTCATTATTTTGGGATATTATTGATCATATTATAACTATTTCTCCCTACAGAAAATCCACAGCCTGTAATTCCATACTCATGGCCAAATCATGTCATCCTCCGCATATTACCAAAACATTCCTTATGGTGGATTGATAAGGTTAAAAAAAACCCAGAAATCTTTGAAAAGGAATGTGTCAATACTTGTGATTGTCTCTACGGGGGTATCCCGGTTGGAGCCTAAATAGAGCGAAAAATAAAGTATGTCAATGTGACAGGTATAAATTATTGGAAAATAAATATAAAACACATCGTTACGCTAAGAATTTTGATTCTCATGTCACTTTTACAACATAATTTATTCCACAGTACAACAGTAAAATTGCAATAATTAAAAAATATTTACCTATGCTCAGCCAAGATAATTTAAAAACTATTTTAAATAATAAAATTTCATTTTTCAGCCAGAAAAGCCCCTGCCTTGGGTTCTCTTTTATCGCCGAGTCTTTTCTGCAGTAATGCTGATATCAAATCTCCATCCCAAAATTGGTTGAACATAAAAGGTTTCTATTAGTGATGAGCGAGCATACTCAGTAATGCTCGGTACTCACCCGAGCATCGCGGTTCTCGGCGAGCTAATAGCATTTCCGGGATTGCTCTGCAGGAGTTTTGGCCCACACCCTGCATGTTTGGCGCTCTTTAGAGCGCCAATCAACATGCAGGGATTGTCTGCTATGCACTGTAATGCCGCAGCCATCTTTGTTGTGGTATTACAGTGATTGGCTGGCCACACAGCATCATCAGATCTATAAGAGATCGGATGCCGCCCTGCTCGTCACATTCAGCTCCGGAATTAGCGAGTGTAGGGAGAACTGCTGCCGATATAAGGTCAGATTTGGGGGTTTATAAGTTAGTGTGGTTATACCATGATAGAATACACAAACCCAGCTAAATCAACAGTCCTTCTAAGGACTAATTATGGGGTATATAGATTGCAGTGCTAGGTAGGCAGGGAGTATATATGCAAATATAAATATCAGTGCAAGGCATGCAGGCAATGTATGTGGATATATAGATATCAGTATCAGGCAGGCATTGTATGTGGCATACTACACTGCATACATCGAGGGACCATTCCATTACTGTCTGCTGCTGCCTATTACATATATTGACCATATATACATATCCCCAGGTATCAGTGGCCAGGAAAAATTTTTTTTTGTATCTTAATCCTGATTATTTTATTCCTAAGCAATACAGAGCCCTGTTTTTTTTACCTCATTTGCTTGTTGACACTGCAGAATACAGCCAGATCCTTTTCATAGTACAGCATGAACATCCAGCTATTTTAAATGGGTTTCCCCGTCCCAGCCATCACATCTGAGTGCGCAGAAATTTATGCCATTTTGTGGTACTGTAAAATCTTTTTGGAGTGCCTTATATACGGTAATTTCTTGACACCATTTTTCTGCACAAAAGATATTTGGCTTCCCAAAAAAATTTAGCTACAGGGGAGATATTTTACACTGGGTTTTGCCTGCCACACGGATCATTGCGCTCAAAATTGTGCAATTTCAGGCCTCAGAATTTTTTTGTTGTGTCTTAGCCTATTTCTTGACACAATTTAGCTGGGCAAAAAAAAAATACGGGTGAGATATTTGAAAGTGGGCTATCTCCGTCAGATGCCTCATCTATCTGTGGGCTACAAAATGTGGCATTTCAGGCCTCCATTCAACTGTTTTTGCTGTCTTACCCTAGTTCTATCCACCATTGTGCAGGAAAAAAGTAAAAATACAGGCGAGATATTTTAAATTGGGCTATCTCCGTCAGACACATCATCTAATAATAACAATAATTTTATTTCTATAGCGCCAACATATTCCGCAGCACTTTACATTATAGAGGGGACTTGTACAGACAATAGACATTACAGCATAACAATAAGCACAGATCAAAACAGATACCAAGAGGAATGAGGGCCCTGCTCACAAGCTTACAATCTATGAGGAAGAAGGTGAGACACAAAAGGTAGATGGTAATAATTGCTTTAGTTGTTTGGACCAGCCATAGTGTCATGATCCCAGTGCAGGTTTGACCTGCACGCCAGGGGTTAATGTTTTTATCCCAGTGCAGGCTCTTACTCGCACACCTGGGGCTTATCATTGTGGCCTCTCCTTGGTTCTGGGGGAGCTTCTTATAGCCCTAGGAAGCTCCAATCCCTGTCAGTTATACTTTCGCCCTTGGCAGAGTGTGTTGACCCCTGAGTGTGTTTGTGCTGTGTTCTTGTTTGCCTGATACTTAGGTTTTGACTCGGTCTGATCTCTGGATACTGCTTGTTGGATTCTGTTTCTGTACCTTCTCTGTCTGTTTGGTTTTGACCTCTGCTTGGCCCCGACGATCCGTCCTGTCTTATCCTTGGTACTGTACTGCTATCTCATGCTTTGACCCCAGCTTGTTATGATTTACGTCTCTTTGCCCCTGGGTAACTTTGCCCCGAAGTTACCTTTCTAGGAGTTTTCCTTCAGCTTCTAGATCTCCTGTGCCTTAGCCACGCCCCCAACTGTCAGGTGATTCAGGTCCTGCAACTATCTCTCTCCTGCCCTGCTCACCCCGCGTTCCTAGGAGCCTGAAGCTGTGTTCGGTACCCGTCTTCCGGGAGATTGCACTGGTGAGTTCTCTTGCAATCCTTCCCGTGATACATAGTTTAAGAATCGGGTGTTCATGTAATGCTGCATGAACCAGTTAACAGCCAAAGTATGTAACAGTACAGACACAGAGGGCTATTAAATGCATAAAGCGGGTGAGAACATAATACGGGACAGCGTCAGTGACGTGCGTGGAGGCGGAGGCGCATCGGTGAGTACCGGAGGCTGTAACACCCAGGTGTAATTGGAATATAGGCCACATATCTTTTGGTGTGGTTTCTCCATGCCAGCTCATATCATCTATCTGTGTGCTACAAAATGTGGCATTTCAGGCCTCCATTCAACTGTTTTTGCTGTGTCTTACCCTAGTTCTATACACTATTGTTCATGAAAAAAACAAAAAATACAGGCCAGATATTTGAAAATGGTCTATCTCCGTCACACATCTTATGTATCTGTGGCCTACAAAATGTGGCATTTCAGGCCTCCATTCCACTGTTTTTGCTGTGTCTTACCCTAGTTCTATAGACTATTGTGCAGGGAAAAGCAAAAAATACAGGCCAGATATTTGAAAATGGGCTATCTCCGTCAGATGACTCATCTTTCTGTGGGCTACAAAATGTGGCATTTCAGGCCTCCATTCAACTGTTTTTGCTGGGTCTTACCCTAGTTCTATACACTATTGTGCAGAAAAAAAAAAATACAGGCCAGATATTTGAAAGTGGGCTATCTCCGTCAGACGCCTCATCTATTTGTGGGCTACAAAATGTGGCATTTCAGGCCTCCATTCCACTGTTTTTTTTTATTTTTAACTCTTTTATTGAAAGATTAAACAAAATAGGATAACAAACATATGGCAATACAGTATAAAGTCAAAATAATCCAAATGATCACCGTTCACAGTGACATAACTATAATATCACACTTTCAATAATAAAATAAACAAACAAAACAAATGAAACATGGTATTCAACATAGTGCATTCTGCCAAACATTGCACCTCCTAGCCATTAGGTTCTGTATAGGACTTTTAAGCTCGAAACAGGTCAGATTAAAATGGACACACATTCCTAAATCTACACAAACCGACACCTTCATAGTATGGAAGGGATATACATCAGGGACTATATCGTGAAATCGAGGACACCATAACATTAGGATTACTGTAGTGATGAGCGAACGTGCTCGCCACTACTCGTTACTCGC